>CAJGYO010000409.1:0-50482 GCA_904845875.1 Miscanthus lutarioriparius | reverse complement strand
ATTTGACCCGTGTCACCTAGGAGTTCCATCGAAAGCGCCCAAAACGATTTATCAGCCTATGTTAAGTTCAAAGCAAACCGTACACCTATCTTTGCGTCAAGACTAGTACTATCTCTAAACAGACCAAAAGCGGCGTGCACGTGAGCCTCGTCACCTAGGAGTAGTACCATCGGTGCATCCAAAACGGTTTCGAGCCGTTGGTACGTTTAGGCGCAAAACCATGCACCTATCTTGCACCGACTCTAACACCATCTCCAAACGAACCAAAACGTGATTCGACATGACCCGTGTCACCTAGGAGTTCCATCGGTGCGTCCAAAACGATTTCTGAGCCTATAGTACGTTCCACGCAAAACCGTGCACCTATCTTGAGTCAACATTAGCACTATCTCCAAACAGACTGAAAGGAGCTTCCACCTGAGCCTCGTCACCTAGGGAGTACCATCGGTGCATCCAAAAGCGGTTTCTGAGCCTATGGTACGTTTGGCGCAAACCATGCACCTATCTTGCACCGACACGAACACTGTCTCAAAACGAACTGAAACATGATTTGATATGACCCGTGTCAACTTGGAGTTCCATCGGGTGCATCCAAAACGATTTCCGAGCCTATGGTACGTTCCGTGCAAACCGTGCACCTATCTTGAGTCAAGATTAGCACTATCTCCAAACGGACGAAACGAGCTTCCACTTGAGCCTCGTCACCTAGGGAGTACCATCGGTGCATACGAAACGGGTTTACGAGCCTGGGCAATGCGTTTGGCGCAAAACCATGCACCTATCTTGCACTTGACACTAACACCGTCGCAAACAAACTTGAAACGTGATTTCATATGACCCGTGTCACCTTGGAGTTCCATGGGTGCGTCCAAAACGATTTCGAGCCTATGGTACGTTCCACGCAAAACCGTGCACCTATCTTGAGTCAAGATTAGCACTATCTCCAAACGGACCGAAACGAGCTTCCACATGAGGCTCGTCACCTAGGAGTACCATCGGGTGTGTACAAAACGATTTCTGAACCTATGATACGTTTGGCGCAAACCATGCACCTATTTTGCACCGACACTAACACCATCTCCAAACGGACTGAAACGAGATTCCACATGACCCCGTCACCTTGGAGTTCCATCGTTTGCATCCAAAACGATTTCTGAGCCTATGGTACGTTCGGTGCAAATCTTGCACCTACCTTGAGTCATGATTAGCACTATCTCCAAACTGACTGAGAACGAGTTTCCACTTCAGCCTCGTCACTTAGGAGTACCATCGGGTGCATCCAAAATGATTTCTAAGCCTATGATATGTTTGGCGCAAACTGTGCACCTTTCTTGCACCGATACTAACACCATGTCCAAACGGATCAAAACGAGATTTGACATGACCCACTCACCTAGGAGTTGCATCGGGTGCATCCAAAACAATTTCTAAGCCTATGGTACGTTTGGCACAAACCGTGCACCTATCCGCGTCAGCAATATCTCCTAACGGACCGAAATAAGCTTCCACTTGAGCCTCGTCACGTAGGAGTACCATAGGGTGTGTCCAAAACGATTTCTGAGCCTATGATACATTTGGCGCAGACCATGCACCTATGTTGCACTGACGCTAACACCGTCTCCAAACGGGTGTGTCCAAAACGGTTTCTGAGCCTATGGTACGTTTGGCGCAAACCATGCACCTATCTTGCACCGACACGAACACTGTCTCAAAACGAACTGAAACATGATTTGATATGACCCGTGTCAACTTGGAGTTCCATCAGGTGCATCCAAAACGATTTCCGAGCCTACGGTACGTTCCGTGCAAACCGTGCACCTATCTTGAGTCAAGATTAGCACTATCTCCAAACGGACCGAAACGAGCTTCCACATGAGGCTCGTCACCTAGGAGTACCATCGGGTGTGTACAAAACGATTTCTAAACCTATGATACGTTTGGCGCAAACCATGCACCTATTTTGCACCGACACTAACACCATCTCCAAACGGACTGAAACGAGATTCCACATGACCCCGTCACCTTGGAGTTCCATCGTTTGCATCCAAAACGATTTCTGAGCCTATGGTACGTTCGGTGTAAATCTTGCACCTACCTTGAGTCATGATTAGCACTATCTCCAAACTGACTGAGAACGAGTTTCCACTTCAGCCTCGTCACTTAGGAGTACCATCGGGTGCATCCAAAATGATTTCTAGGCCTATGATATGTTTGGCGCAAACTGTGCACCTTTCTTGCACCGATACTAACACCATGTCCAAACGGATCAAAACGAGATTTGACATGACCCACTCACCTAGGAGTTGCATCGGGTGCATCCAAAACAATTTCTAAGCCTATGGTACGTTTGGCACAAACCGTGCACCTATCCGCGTCAGCAATATCTCCTAACGGACCGAAATAAGCTTCCACTTGAGCCTCGTCACGTAGGAGTACCATAGGGTGTGTCCAAAACGATTTCTGAACCTATGATACATTTGGCGCAGACCATGCACCTATGTTGCACTGACGCTAACACCGTCTCCAAACGGACAGAAACGAGATTCCACATGACCCAAGTCACCTAGAAGTTCCATCGGGTGCGTCCAAAACGATTTTCGAGCCTATGGTACGTTCGGCGCAAACCGTGCACCTATCTTGCGTCAAGACTAGTACTATCTCTAAACAGACCGAAACGAGCGTGGACGTGAGCCTCGTCACCTAGGAGTACCATCGGTGCATCCAAAACGGTTTCTGAGCCGTTGGTACGTTTGGCGCAAACCATGCACCTATCTTGCACCGACACTAACACCGTCTCCAAACAAAACTGAAACGTGATTTCATATGACCCGTGTCACCTAGGAGTTCCATCGGGTGCGTCCAAAACGATTAATCACCCTATGGTACGTTCGGCGCAAACCGTGCACCTATCTTGCGTCAAGACTAGTACTATCTCTAAACAGACCGAAACGAGCGTGCACGTGAGCCTCGTCACCTAGGAGTAGCATCGGTGCATCCAAAACGGTTTCTAAGCCTATGGTACGTTTGGCGCAAACTGTGCACCTATCTTGCACCGATACTAACACCAAGTCCAAACGGATCAAAACGAGATTCGACATGACCCACTCACCTAGGAGTTACACCGAGTGCATCCAAAACAATTTCTAAGCCTATGGTACGTTTGGCACAAACCGTGCACCTATCTGCGTCAGCAATATCTCCTAACGTTCCGAAACAAGCTTCCACTTGAGCCTCGTCACGTAGGAGTACCATCGGGTGTGTCCAAAATGATTTCTGAGCCTATGATACATTTGGCGCAGACCATGCACCTATGTTGCACTGGCGCGCTAACACCGTCTCCAAACGGACAGAAACGAGATTCCACATGACCCACGTCACCTAGAAGTTCCATCGGAATGCGTCCAAAAGCGATTTTTCGAGCCTATGGTGCGTTCGGCGCAAACCGTGCACACCTATCTTGCGTCCAAGACTAGTACTATCTCTAAACAGACCGAAACGAAGCGTGCGTGCGTGAGCCTGCGTCACCTAGGAGTACCATCGGTGCATCCAAAAGCGGTTTCTCTGAGCCGTTGAGTGCGTTTAGCGCAAACCATGCACCTATCTTGCACCGACTCTAACACCATCTCCAAACGAACCAAAACGTGATTCGACATGACCCGTGTCACCTAGGAGTTCCATCGGGTGCGTCCAAAATGATTTCTGAGCCTTTGGTACGTTCCGCGCAAACCGTGCACCTATCTTGCGTCAAGACTAGTACTATCTCTAAACGGACCGAAACAAGCGTGCACGTGAGCCTCGTCACCTAGGAGTACCATCGGTGCATCCAAAACGGTTTCTGAGCCTGTGGTACGTTTGGCGCAAACCATGCACCTAGGAGTTCCATCTGGTGCGTCCAAAACGATTTCTGAGCCTATGGTACGTTCCACGCAAACCGTGCACCTATCTTGAGTCAACATTAGCACTATCTCCAAACAGACTGAAAGGAGCTTCCACCTGCGCCTCGTCACCTAGGAGTACCATCGGTGCATCCAAAACGGTTTCTGAGCCTATGGTACGTTTGGCGCAAACCATGCACCTATCTTGCACCGACACGAACACTGTCTCAAAACGAACTGAAACATTATTTGATATGACCCGTGTCAACTTGGAGTTCCATCGGGTGCATCCAAAATGATTTCCGAGCCTATGGTACGTTCCGTGCAAACCGTGCACCTATCTTGAGTCAAGATTAGCACTATCTCCAAACGGACCGAAACGAGCTTCCACTTGAGCCTCGTCACCTAGGAGTACCATCGGTGCATCCAAAACGGTTTCTGAGCACAGTGAATGCGTTTGGCGCAAACCATGCACCTATCTAGCACGGACACTAACACCGTCTGCAAACAAACTTGAAACGTGATTTCATATGACCCGTGTCACCTTGGAGTTCCATGGGGTGCGTCCAAAACGATTTCCGAGCCTATGGTACGTTCCACGCAAACCGTGCACCTATCTTGAGTCAAGATTAGCACTATCTCCAAACGGACCGAAACGAGCTTCCACATGAGGCTCGTCACCTAGGAGTACCATCGGGTGTGTACAAAACGATTTCTGAACCTATGATACGTTTGGCGCAAACCATGCACCTATTTTGCACCGACACTAACACCATCTCCAAACGGACTGAAACGAGATTCCACATGACCCCGTCACCTTGGAGTTCCATCGTTTGCATCCAAAACGATTTCTGAGCCTATGGTACGTTCGGTGCAAATCTTGCACCTACCTTGAGTCATGATTAGCACTATCTCCAAACTGACTGAGAACGAGTTTCCACTTCAGCCTCGTCACTTAGGAGTACCATCGGGTGCATCCAAAATGATTTCTAAGCCTATGGTATGTTTGGCGCAAACTGTGCACCTTTCTTGCACCGATACTAACACCATGTCCAAACGGATCAAAACGAGATTCGACATGACCCACTCACCGAGGAGTTGCATCGGGTGCATCCAAAACAATTTCTAAGCCTATGGTACGTTTGGCACAAACCGTGCACCTATCTGCGTCAGCAATATCTCCTAACGTTCCGAAACAAGCTTCCACTTGAGCCTCGTCACGTAGGAGTACCATCGGGTGTGTCCAAAATGATTTCTGAGCCTATGATACATTTGTCGCAGACCATGCACCTATGTTGCACTGATGCTAACACCGTCTCCAAACGGACAGAAACGAGATTCCACATGACCCACGTCACCTAGAAGTTCCATCGGGTGCGTCCAAAACGATTTCTGAGGCTATGGTACGTTCCGCGCAAACGGTGCACCTATCTTGAGTCAACATTAGCACTATCCCCAAACAGAACGAAACGAGCTTCCACTTGAGCCTCGTCACCTAGGAGTACCATCGGTGCATCCAAAACGGTTTCTGAGCCTATGGTACGTTTGGCGCAAACCATGCACCTATCTTGCACCGACACTAACACCATCTCCAAACGAACCGAAACGTGATTCGACATGACCCGTGTCACCTAGGAGTTCCATTGGGTGCGTCCAAAATGATTTCTGAGGCTATGGTACGTTCCGCGCAAACCGTGCACCTATCTTGAGTCAACATTAGCACTATCCCCAAACAGACCGAAACGAGCTTCCACTTGAGCCTCGTCACCTAGGAGTACCATCGGTGCATCCAAAACGGTTTCTGAGCCTATGGTACGTTTGGCGCAAACCATGCACCTATCTTGCACCGACATTAACACCATCTCCAAACGAACTAAAACATGATTCGATATGACCCGTGTCACCTAGGAGTTCGATCAGAGGCGTCCAAAACGATTTCCGAGCCTATGGTACGTTCCGCGCAAACCGTGCAGCTATCTTGAGTGAAGATTAGCACTATCTCCAAACGGACCGAAACGAGCTTCCAGTTGAGCCTCGTCACCTAGGAGTACCATCTGTTGCGTCCAAAATGATTTCTGAGTCATGGTATGTTTGGCGCAAACCGCACCCTATCATGCAGCGACACTAACACCGTCTCCAAACGGATCGAAGCGAGATTCGACGTGACCCACATCACGTAGGGAGTTCCATCGGACGCGTCCAAAACAATTTCTAAGCCTATGGTACGTTCAGTGCAAACCGTGCACCTATCTACATGAAGATTAGCACTATCTCCAAACGGACCAAAACGAGCTTCCACATGAGGTTCGTCAGCTAGGAGTACCATCGGGTGTGTACAAAAAGATTTCTGAACCTATGGTACGTTTGCCGCAAACCATGCACCTATCTTGCATCGACACTAACACCGTCTCCAAACGGACTGAATTGAGATTCCACATGACCCCGTCACCTCGGAGTTCCATCGTTTGCATCCAAAACGATTTTCTGAGCCTATGGTACGTTCGGTGCAAATCTTGCACCTATCTTGAGTCATGATTAGCACTATCTCCAAACTGACTGAGAACGAGTTTCCACTTCAGCCTCGTCACTTAGGAGTACCATCGGGTGCATCCAAAATGATTTCTAAGCCTATGGTATGTTTGGCGCAAACTGTGCACCTTTCTTGCACCGATACTAACACCATGTCCAAACGGATCAAAACGAGATTTGACATGACCCACTCACCTAGGAGTTGCATCGGGTGCATCCAAAACAATTTCTAAGCCTATGGTACGTTTGGCACAAACCGTGCACCTATCTGCGTCAGCAATATCTCCTAACGGACCGAAACAAGCTTCCACTTGAGCCTCGTCACGTAGGAGTACCATCGGGTGTGTCCAAAATGATTTCTGAGCCTATGATACATTTGTCGCAGACCATGCACCTATGTTGCACTGATGCTAACACCGTCTCCAAACGGACAGAAACGAGATTCCACATGACCCACGTCACCTAGAAGTTCCATCGGGTGCGTCCAAAATGATTTTCGAGCTTATGGTACGTTCGGCGCAAACCGTGCACCTATCTTGCGTCAAGACTAGTACTATCTCTAAACAGACCCGAAACGGCGTGCATGTGAGCCTCGTCACCTAGGAGTACCATCGGTGCATCCAAGACGGTTTCTAAGCCTATGGTATGTTTGGCGCAAAACCATGCAACTATCTTGCACCGACACTAACACCATCTCCAAACGAACCAAAGCGTGATTCGACATGACCCGTGTCACCTAGGAGTTCCATTGGGTGCGTCCAAAACGATTTCTGAGGCTATGGTACGTTCCACGCAAACCCGTGCACCTATCTTGAGTCAACATTAGCACTATCCCCAAACAGACCCGAAACGAGCTTCCACTTGAGCCTCGTCACCTAGGAGTACCATCGGTGCATCCAAAACGGTTTCGAGCCTATGGTACGTTTGGCGCAAACCATGCACCTATCTTGCACCGACATTAACACCATCTCCAAACGAACTAAAACATGATTCGATATGACCCGTGTCACCTAGGAGTTCGATCGAGGCGTCCAAAACGATTTCCGAGCCTATGGTACGTTCGCGCAAAACCGTGCATGTATCTTGAGTGAAGATTAGCACTATCTCCAAACGGACCGAAACGAGTTTCCAGTTGAGCCTCGTCACCTAGGAGTACCATCTGGTGCGTCCAAAATGATTTCTGAGTCATGGTATGTTCGGCGCAAACCGCGTGCACCTATCATGCAGCGACACACTAACACCGTCTCCAAACGGATCGAAGCGAGATTCGACGTGACCCACATCACGTAGGGAGTTCCATCGGCACGTCCAAAACAATTTCTAAGCCTATGGTACATTCATTGCAAACCGTGCACCTATCTACATGAAGATTAGCACTATCTCCAAACGGACCAAAACGAGCTTCCACATGAGGCTCGTCAGCTAGGAAATACCATCGGTGTGTACAAAACGATTTCTGAACCTATGGTACGTTTGCCGCAAACCATGCACCTATCTTGCATCGACACTAACACCGTCTCCAAACGGACTGAATTGAGATTCCACATGACCCCGTCACCTCGGAGTTCCATCGTTTGCATCCAAAACGATTTTCTGAGCCTATGGTACGTTCGGTGCAAATCTTGCACCTATCTTGAGTCATGATTAGCACTTTCTGCAAATGGACTGAGAACGAGTGTCCACTTGAGCCTCGTCACTTAGGAGTACCATCGGGTGCATCCAAAACGATTTCTAAGCCTATGGTATGTTTGGCGCAAACTGTGCACCTATCTTGCACCGATACTAACACCAAGTCCAAACGGATCAAAACGAGATTCGACATGACCCACTCACCTAGGAGTTACACCGAGTGCATCCAAAACAATTTCTAAGCCTATGGTACGTTTGGCACAAACCGTGCACCTATCTGCGTCAGCAATATCTCCTAACGTTCCGAAACAAGCTTCCACTTGAGCCTCGTCACGTAGGAGTACCATCGGGTGTGTCCAAAATGATTTCTGAGCCTATGATACATTTGGCGCAGACCATGCACCTATGTTGCACTGACGCTAACACCGTCTCCAAACGGACAGAAACGAGATTCCACATGACCCACGTCACCTAGAAGTTCCATCGGGTGCGTCCAAAACGATTTTCGAGCTTATGGTACGTTCGGCGCAAACCGTGCACCTATCTTGCGTCAAGACTAGTACTATCTCTAAACAGACCGAAACGAGCGTGCATGTGAGCCTCGTCACCTAGGAGTACCATCGGTGCATCCAAGACGGTTTCTAAGCCTATGGTATGTTTGGCGCAAACCATGCAACTATCTTGCACCGACACTAACACCATCTCCAAACGAACCGAAACGTGATTCGACATGACCCGTGTCACCTAGGAGTTCCATTGGGTGCGTCCAAAACGATTTCTGAGGCTATGGTACGTTCCACGCAAACCGTGCACCTATCTTGAGTCAACATTAGCACTATCCCCAAACAGACCGAAACGAGCTTCCACTTGAGCCTCGTCACCTAGGAGTACCATCGGTGCATCCAAAACGGTTTCTGAGCCTATGGTACGTTTGGCGCAAACCATGCACCTATCTTGCACCGACATTAACACCATCTCCAAACGAACTAAAACATGATTCGATATGACCCGTGTCACCTAGGAGTTCGATCAGAGGCGTCCAAAACGATTTCCGAGCCTATGGTACGTTCCGCGCAAACCGTGCAGCTATCTTGAGTGAAGATTAGCACTATCTCCAAACGGACCGAAACGAGTTTCCAGTTGAGCCTCGTCACCTAGGAGTACCATCTGGTGCGTCCAAAATGATTTCTGAGTCATGGTATGTTCGGCGCAAACCGTGCACCTATCATGCAGCGACACTAACACCGTCTCCAAACGGATCGAAACGAGATTCGACGTGACCCACATCACGTAGGAGTTCCATCGGGCACGTCCAAAACAATTTCTAAGCCTATGGTACGTTCATTGCAAACCGTGCACCTATCTACATGAAGATTAGCACTATCTCCAAACGGACCAAAACGAGCTTCCACATGAGGCTCGTCAGCTAGGAGTACCATCGGGTGTGTACAAAACGATTTCTGAACCTATGGTACGTTTGCCGCAAACCATGCACCTATCTTGCATCGACACTAACACCGTCTCCAAACGGACTGAATTGAGATTCCACATGACCCCGTCACCTCGGAGTTCCATCGTTTGCATCCAAAACGATTTTCTGAGCCTATAGTACGTTCGGTGCAAATCTTGCACCTATCTTGAGTCATGATTAGCACTGTCTGCAAACGGACTGAGAACGAGTGTCCACTTGAGCCTCGTCACTTAGGAGTACCATCGGGTGCATCCAAAACGATTTCTAAGCCTATGGTATGTTTGGCGCAAACTGTGCACCTATCTTGCACCGATACTAACACCAAGTCCAAACGGATCAAAACGAGATTCGACATGACCCACTCACCTAGGAGTTACACCGAGTGCATCCAAAACAATTTCTAAGCCTATGGTACGTTTGGCACAAACCGTGCACCTATCTGCGTCAGCAATATCTCCTAACGTTCCGAAACAAGCTTCCACTTGAGCCTCGTCACGTAGGAGTACCATCGGGTGTGTCCAAAATGATTTCTGAGCCTATGATACATTTGGCGCAGACCATGCACCTATGTTGCACTGACGCTAACACCGTCTCCAAACGGACAGAAACGAGATTCCACATGACCCACGTCACCTAGAAGTTCCATCGGGTGCGTCCAAAACGATTTTCGAGCTTATGGTACGTTCGGCGCAAACCGTGCACCTATCTTGCGTCAAGACTAGTACTATCTCTAAACAGACCGAAACGAGCGTGCATGTGAGCCTCGTCACCTAGGAGTACCATCGGTGCATCCAAGACGGTTTCTAAGCCTATGGTATGTTTGGCGCAAACCATGCAACTATCTTGCACCGACACTAACACCATCTCCAAACGAACCGAAACGTGATTCGACATGACCCGTGTCACCTAGGAGTTCCATTGGGTGCGTCCAAAACGATTTCTGAGGCTATGGTACGTTCCGCGCAAACCGTGCACCTATCTTGAGTCAACATTAGCACTATCCCCAAACAGACCGAAACGAGCTTCCACTTGAGCCTCGTCACCTAGGAGTACCATCGGTGCATCCAAAACGGTTTCTGAGCCTATGGTACGTTTGGCGCAAACCATGCACCTATCTTGCACCGACATTAACACCATCTCCAAACGAACTAAAACATGATTCGATATGACCCGTGTCACCTAGGAGTTCGATCAGAGGCGTCCAAAACGATTTCCGAGCCTATGGTACGTTCCGCGCAAACCGTGCATGTATCTTGAGTGAAGATTAGCACTATCTCCAAACGGACCGAAACGAGTTTCCAGTTGAGCCTCGTCACCTAGGAGTACCATCTGGTGCGTCCAAAATGATTTCTGAGTCATGGTATGTTTGGCGCAAACCGTGCACCTATCATGCAGCGACACTAACACCGTCTCCAAACGGATCGAAACGAGATTCGACGTGACCCACATCACGTAGGAGTTCCATCGGGCACGTCCAAAACAATTTCTAAGCCTATGGTACGTTCAGTGCAAACCGTGCACCTATCTACATGAAGATTAGCACTATCTCCAAACGGACCAAAACGAGCTTCCACATGAGGTTCGTCAGCTAGGAGTACCATCGGGTGTGTACAAAAAGATTTCTGAACCTATGGTACGTTTGCCGCAAACCATGCACCTATCTTGCATCGACACTAACACCGTCTCCAAACGGACTGAATTGAGATTCCACATGACCCCGTCACCTCGGAGTTCCATCGTTTGCATCCAAAACGATTTTCTGAGCCTATGGTACGTTCGGTGCAAATCTTGCACCTATCTTGAGTCATGATTAGCACTTTCTGCAAACGGACTGAGAACGAGTGTCCACTTGAGCCTCGTCACTTAGGAGTACCATCGGGTGCATCCAAAACGATTTCTAAGCCTATGGTATGTTTGGCGCAAACTGTGCACCTATCTTGCACCGATACTAACACCAAGTCCAAACGGATCAAAACGAGATTCGACATGACCCACTCACCTAGGAGTTACACCGAGTGCATCCAAAACAATTTCTAAGCCTATGGTACGTTTGGCACAAACCGTGCACCTATCTGCGTCAGCAATATCTCCTAACGTTCCGAAACAAGCTTCCACTTGAGCCTCGTCACGTAGGAGTACCATCGGGTGTGTCCAAAATGATTTCTGAGCCTATGATACATTTGGCGCAGACCATGCACCTATGTTGCACTGACGCTAACACCGTCTCCAAACGGACAGAAACGAGATTCCACATGACCCACGTCACCTAGAAGTTCCATCGGGTGCGTCCAAAACGATTTTCGAGCTTATGGTACGTTCGGCGCAAACCGTGCACCTATCTTGCGTCAAGACTAGTACTATCTCTAAACAGACCGAAACGAGCGTGCATGTGAGCCTCGTCACCTAGGAGTACCATCGGTGCATCCAAGACGGTTTCTAAGCCTATGGTATGTTTGGCGCAAACCATGCAACTATCTTGCACCGACACTAACACCATCTCCAAACGAACCGAAACGTGATTCGACATGACCCGTGTCACCTAGGAGTTCCATTGGGTGCGTCCAAAACGATTTCTGAGGCTATGGTACGTTCCGCGCAAACCGTGCACCTATCTTGAGTCAACATTAGCACTATCCCCAAACAGACCGAAACGAGCTTCCACTTGAGCCTCGTCACCTAGGAGTACCATCGGTGCATCCAAAACGGTTTCTGAGCCTATGGTACGTTTGGCGCAAACCATGCACCTATCTTGCACCGACATTAACACCATCTCCAAACGAACTAAAACATGATTCGATATGACCCGTGTCACCTAGGAGTTCGATCAGAGGCGTCCAAAACGATTTTCGAGCCTATGGTACGTTCCGCGCAAACCGTGCAGCTATCTTGAGTGAAGATTAGCACTATCTCCAAACGGACCGAAACGAGCTTCCAGTTGAGCCTCGTCACCTAGGAGTACCATCTGTTGCGTCCAAAATGATTTCTGAGTCATGGTATGTTTGGCGCAAACCGTGCACCTATCATGCAGCGACACTAACACCGTCTCCAAACGGATTGAAACGAGATTCGACGTGACCCACATCACGTAGGAGTTCCATCGGGCACGTCCAAAACAATTTCTAAGCCTATGGTACATTCATTGCAAACCGTGCACCTATCTACATGAAGATTAGCACTATCTCCAAACGGACCAAAATGAGCTTCCACATGAGGCTCGTCAGCTAGGAGTACCATCGGGTGTGTACAAAACGATTTCTGAACCTATGGTACGTTTGCCGCAAACCATGCACCTATCTTGCATCGACACTAACACCGTCTCCAAACGGACTGAATTGAGATTCCACATGACCCCGTCACCTCGGAGTTCCATCGTTTGCATCCAAAACGATTTTCTGAGCCTATGGTACGTTCGGTGCAAATCTTGCACCTATCTTGAGTCATGATTAGCACTGTCTGCAAACGGACTGAGAACGAGTGTCCACTTGAGCCTCGTCACTTAGGAGTACCATCGGGTGCATCCAAAACGATTTCTAAGCCTATGGTATGTTTGGCGCAAACTGTGCACCTATCTTGCACCGATACTAACACCAAGTCCAAACGGATCAAAACGAGATTCGACATGACCCACTCACCTAGGAGTTACACCGAGTGCATCCAAAACAATTTCTAAGCCTATGGTACGTTTGGCACAAACCGTGCACCTATCTGCGTCAGCAATATCTCCTAACGTTCCGAAACAAGCTTCCACTTGAGCCTCGTTATGTAGGAGTACCATCGGGTGTGTCCAAAATGATTTCTGAGCCTATGATACATTTGGCGCAGACCATGCACCTATGTTGCACTGACGCTAACACCGTCTCCAAATGGACAGAAACGAGATTCCACATGACCCACGTCACCTAGAAGTTCCATCGGGTGCGTCCAAAACGATTTTCGAGCTTATGGTACGTTCGGCGCAAACCGTGCACCTATCTTGCGTCAAGACAAGTACTATCTCTAAACAGACCGAAACGAGCGTGCACGTGAGCCTCGTCACCTAGGAGTACCATCGGTGCAACCAAGACGGTTTCTAAGCCTATGGTACGTTTGGCGCAAACCATGCAACTATCTTGCACCGACACTAACACCATCTCCAAACCAACCGAAACGTGATTCGACATGACCCGTGTCACCTAGGAGTTCCATCGGGTGCGTCCAAAACGATTTCTGAGGCTATGGTACGTTCCGCGCAAACCGTGCACCTATCTTGAGTCAACATTAGCACTATCCCCAAACAGACCGAAACGAGCTTCCACTTGAGCCTCGTCACCTAGGAGTACCATCGGTGCATCCAAAACGGTTTCTGAGCCTATGGTACGTTTGGCGCAAACCATGCACCTATCTTGCACCGACATTAACACCATCTCCAAACGAACTAAAACATGATTCGATATGACCCGTGTCACCTAGGAGTTCGATCAGAGGCGTCCAAAATGATTTCCGAGCCTATGGTACGTTCCGCGCAAACCGTGCAGCTATCTTGAGTGAAGATTAGCACTATCTCCAAACGGACCGAAACGAGCTTCCAGTTGAGCCTCGTCACCTAGGAGTACCATCTGGTGCGTCCAAAATGATTTCTGAGTCATGGTATGTTTGGCGCAAACCGTGCACCTTTCATGCAGCGACACTAACACCGTCTCCAAACGGATCGAAGCGAGATTCGACGTGACCCACATCACGTGGGGAGTTCCATCGGGACGCGTCCAAAACAATTTCTAAGCCTATGGTACGTTCAGTTACAAACCGTGCACCTATCTACATGAAGATTAGCACTATCTCCAAACGGACCAAAACGAGCTTCCACATGAGGTTCGTCAGCTAGGAGTACCATCGGTGTGTGTACAAAAGATTTCTGAACCTATGGTACATTTGCCGCAAACCATGCACCTATCTTGCATCGACACTAACACCGTCTCCAAACGGACTGAATTGAGATTCCACATGACCCCGTCACCTCGGAGTTCCATCGTTTGCATCCAAAACGATTTTCTGAGCCTATGGTACGTTCGGTGCAAATCTTGCACCTATCTTGAGTCATGATTAGCACTTTCTGCAAACGGACTGAGAACGAGTGTCCACTTGAGCCTCGTCACTTAGGAGTACCATCGGGTGCATCCAAAACGATTTCTAAGCCTATGGTATGTTTGGCGCAAACTGTGCACCTATCTTGCACCGATACTAACACCAAGTCCAAACGGATCAAAACGAGATTCGACATGACCCACTCACCTAGGAGTTACACCGAGTGCATCCAAAACAATTTCTAAGCCTATGGTACGTTTGGCACAAACCGTGCACCTATCTGCGTCAGCAATATCTCCTAACGTTCCGAAACAAGCTTCCACTTGAGCCTCGTCACGTAGGAGTACCATCGGGTGTGTCCAAAATGATTTCTGAGCCTATGATACATTTGGCGCAGACCATGCACCTATGTTGCACTGACGCTAACACCGTCTCCAAACGGACAGAAACGAGATTCCACATGACCCACGTCACCTAGAAGTTCCATCGGGTGCGTCCAAAACGATTTTCGAGCTTATGGTACGTTCCGCGCAAACCGTGCACCTATCTTGCGTCAAGACTAGTACTATCTCTAAACAGACCGAAACGAGCGTGCATGTGAGCCTCGTCACCTAGGAGTACCACCGGTGCATCCAAGACGGTTTCTAAGCCTATGGTATGTTTGGCGCAAACCATGCAACTATCTTGCACCGACACTAACACCATCTCCAAACGAACCGAAACGTGATTCGAAATGACCCGTGTCACCTAGGAGTTCCATTGGGTGCGTCCAAAACGATTTCTGAGGGTATGGTACGTTCCGCGCAAACCGTGCACCTATCTTGAGTCAACATTAGCACTATCCCCAAACAGACCGAAACGAGCTTCCACTTGAGCCTCGTCACCTAGGAGTACCATCGTTGCATCCAAAACGGTTTCTGAGCCTATGGTACGTTTGGCGCAAACCATGCACCTATCTTGCACCGACATTAACACCATCTCCAAACGAACTAAAACATGATTCGATATGACCCGTGTCACCTAGGAGTTCGATCAGAGGCGTCCAAAATGATTTCCGAGCCTATGGTACGTTCCGCGCAAACCGTGCAGCTATCTTGAGTGAAGATTAGCACTATCTCCAAACGGACCGAAACGAGTTTCTAGTTGAGCCTCGTCACCTAGGAGTACCATCTGGTGCGTCCAAAATGATTTCTGAGTCATGGTATGTTTGGCGCAAACCGTGCACCTATCATGCAGCGACACTAACACCGTCTCCAAACGGATCGAAACGAGATTCGACGTGACCCACATCACGTAGGAGTTCCATCGGGCACGTCCAAAACAATTTCTAAGCCTATGGTACGTTCAGTGCAAACCGTGCAACAATCTACATGAAGATTAGCACTATCTCCAAATGGACTTAAACGAGCTTCGACATGAGGCTCGTCACCTAGGAGTACCATCGGGTGTGTACAAAACGATTTCTGAAGCTATGGTACGTTTGTCGCAAACCATGCACCTATCTTGCACCGACACTAACACCGTCTCCAAACAGACTGAATTGAGATCCCACATGACCCCGTCACCTCGGAGTTCCATCGTTTGCATCCAAAACGATTTTCTGAGCCTATGGTACGTTCGGTGCAAATATTGCACCTATCTTGAGTCATGATTAGCACTATCTGCAAACGGACTGAGAACGAGTGTCCACTTGAGCCTCGTCACTTAGGAGTACCATCGGGTGCATCCAAAACAATTTCTAAGCCTATGGTATGTTTGGCGCAAACTGTGCACCTATCTTGCACCGATACTAACACCATGTCCAAACGGATCAAAACGAGATTCGACATGACCCACTCACCTAGGAGTTGCATCGGGTGCATCCAAAACAATTTCTAAGCCTATGGTACGTTTGGCACAAACCGTGCACCTATCCGCGTCAGCAATATCTCCTAACGTTCCGAAACAAGCTTCCACTTGAGCCTCGTCACGTAGGAGTACCATCGGGTGTGTCCAAAATGATTTCTGAGCCTATGATACATTTGGCGCAGACCATGCACCTATGTTGCACTGACGCTAACACCGTCTCCAAACGGACAGAAACGAGATTCCACATGACCCACGTCACCTAGAAGTTCCATCGGGTGCGTCCAAAACGATTTTCGAGCTTATGGTACGTTCGGCGCAAACCGTGCACCTATCTTGCGTCAAGACTAGTACTATCTCTAAACAGACCGAAACGAGCGTGCATGTGAGCCTCGTCACCTAGGAGTACCATCGGTGCATCCAAGACGGTTTCTAAGCCTATGGTATGTTTGGCGCAAACCATGCAACTATCTTGCACCGACACTAACACCATCTCCAAACGAACCGAAACGTGATTCGACATGACCCGTGTCACCTAGGAGTTCCATTGGGTGCGTCCAAAACGATTTCTGAGGGTATGGTACGTTCCGCGCAAACCGTGCACCTATCTTGAGTCAACATTAGCACTATCCCCAAACAGACCGAAACGAGCTTCCACTTGAGCCTCGTCACCTAGGAGTACCATCGGTGCATCCAAAACGGTTTCTGAGCCTATGGTACGTTTGGCGCAAACAATGCACCTATCTTGCACCGACATTAACACCATCTCCACACGAACTGAAACATGATTCGATATGACCCGTGTCACCTAGGAGTTCCATCAGGGCGCGTCCAAAATGATTTCCGAGCCTATCGTACGTTCCGCGCAAACCGTGCAGCTATCTTGAGTGAAGATTAGCACTATCTCCAAACGGACCGAAACAAGCTTGCACTTGAGCCTCGTCACCTAGGAGTACCATCGGTGCATCCAAAACGGTTTCTGAGCCTTTGGTACGTTTGGCGCAAACAATGCAACTATCTTGCACCGACACTAACACCATCTCCAAACGAACCGAAACATGATTCGACATGACCCGTGTCACCTAGGAGTTCCATCGGGTGCATCCAAAATGATTTCTGAGGCTATGGTACGTTCCGCGCAAACCGTGCACCTATCTTGAGTCAACATTTGCACTATCCCCAAACAGACCGAAACGAGCTTCCACTTGAGCCTCGTCACCTAGGAGTACCATCGGTGCTTCCAAAACGGTTTCTGAGCCTATGGTATGTTTGGCGCAAACCATGCAACTATCTTGCACCGACATTAACATCATCTCCAAACGAACTGAAACATGATTCGATATGACCCGTGTCACCTAGGAGTTCCATCAAGGGCGTCCAAAATGATTTCCGAGCCTATGGTACATTCCGTGCAAACCGTGCACCTATCTTGAGTGAAGATTAGCACTATCTCCAAACGGACCGAAATGAGCTTCCAGTTGAGCCTCGTCACCTAGGAGTACCATCTGGTGCGTTTCTGAGTCATGGTATGTTTGGCGCAAACCATGCACCTATCATGCAGTGACACTAACACCGTCTCCAAACGGATCGAAACGAGATTCGACGTGACCCACATTACGTAGGAGTTCCATCGGGCACGTCCAAAACAATTTCTACGCCTATGGTACGTTCAGTGCAAACCGTGCACCAATCTACATGAAGATTAGCACTATCTCCAAATGGACTGAAACGAGCTTCGACATGAGGCTCGTCACCTAGGAGTACCATCGGGTGTGTACAAAATGATTTCTGAAGCTATGGTACGTTTGTCGCAAACCATGCACCTATCTTGCACCGACACTAACACCGTCTCCAAACAGACTGAATTGAGATCCCACATGACCCCGTCACCTCGGAGTTCCATCGTTTGCATCCAAAACGATTTTCTGAGCCTATGGTACGTTCGGTGCAAATATTGCACCTATCTTGAGTCATGATTAGCACTATCTGCAAACGGACTGAGAACGAGTGTCCACTTGAGCCTCATCACTTAGGAGTACCATCGGGTGCATCCAAAACAATTTCTAAGCCTATGGTATGTTTGGCGCAAACTGTGCACCTATCATGCACCGATACTAACACCATGTCCAAACGGATCAAAACGAGATTCGACATGACCCACTCACCTAGGAGTTGCATCGGGTGCATCCAAAACAATTTCTAAGCCTATGGTACGTTTGGCACAAACCGTGCACCTATCCGCGTCAGCAATATCTCCTAACGTTCCGAAACATGCTTCCACTTGAGCCTCGTCACGCAGGAGTACCATCGGGTGTGTCCAAAATGATTTCTGAGCCTATGATACATTTGGCACAGACCATGCACCTATATTGCACTGACGCTAACACCATCTCCAAACGGATAGAAACGATATTCCACATGACCCACGTCACCTAGAAGTTCCATCGGGTGCGTCCAAAACGATTTTCGAGCCTGTGGTACTTTCGGAGGAAACCGTGCACCTATCTTGCGTCAAGACTAGTACTATCTCTAAACAGACCAAAACAAGCTTGCACTTGAGCCTCATCACCTAGGAGTACCATCGGTGCATCCAAAACGGTTTCTGAGCCTTTGGTACGTTTGGCGCAAACCATGCAACTATCTTGCACCGACACTAACACCATCTCCAAACGAACCGAAACGTGATTCGACATGACCCGTGTCACCTAGGAGTTCCATCGGGTGCATCCAAAATGATTTCTGAGGCTATGGTACGTTCCGCGCAAACCGTGCACCTATCTTGAGTCAACATTTGCACTATCCCCAAACAGACCGAAACGAGCTTCCACTTGAGCCTCGTCACCTAGGAGTACCATCGGTGCATCCAAAACGGTTTCTGAGCCTATGGTATGTTTGGCGCAAACCATGCAACTATCTTGCACCGACATTAACACCATCTCCAAACGAACTGAAACATGATTCGATATGACCTGTGTCACCTAGGAGTTCCATCAAGGGCGTCCAAAATGATTTCCGAGCCTATGGTACGTTCCGTGCAAACCGTGCAACTATCTTGAGTGAAGATTAGCACTATCTCCAAACGGACCGAAATGAGCTTCCAGTTGAGCCTCATCACCTAGGAGTACCATCTGGTGCGTTTCTGAGTCATGGTATGTTTGGCGCAAACCATGCACCTATCATACAGCGACACTAACACCTTCTCCAAACGGATCGAAATGAGATTCGACGTGACCCACATCACGTAGGAGTTCCATTGGGCACGTCCAAAACAATTTCTAAGCCTATGGTACGTTCAGTGCAAACCGTGCACCTATCTACATGAAGATTAGCACTATCTCCAAACGGACTGAAACGAGCTTCGACATGAGGCTCGTCACCTAGGAGTACCATCGGGTGTGTACAAAACGATTTCTGAACCTATGGTACGTTTGGCGCAAACCATGCACCTATCTTGCACCGACAATAACACCGTCTCCAAACGGACTGAATTGAGATTCCACATGACCCCATCACCTCGGAGTTCCATCGTTTGCATCCAAAACGATTTTCTGAGCCTATGGTACGTTCGGTGCAAATCTTGCACCTATCTTGAGTCATGATTAGCACTATCTGCAAACGGACTGAGAACGAGTGTCCACTTGGGCCTCGTCACTTAGGAGTACCATCGGGTGCATCCAAAACGATTTCTAAACCTATGGTATGTTATGCGCAAACTGTGCACCTATCTTGCACCGATACTAACACCATGTCCAAATGGATCAAAACGAGATTCGACGTGACCCACTCACCTAGGAGTTGCATCGGGTGCATCCAAAACAATTTCTAAGCCTATGGTACGTTTGGCACAAACCGTGCACCTATTTGCGTCAGCAATATCTCCTAACGTTCCGAAACAAGCTTCCACTTGAGCCTCGTCACGTAGGAGTACCATCGGGTGTGTCCAAAATGATTTCTGAGCCTATGATACATTTGGCGCAGACCATGCACCTATGTTGCACTGACGCAAACACCGTCTCCAATCGGACAGAAATGATATTCCACATGACCCACGTCACCTAGAAGTTCCATCGGGTGCGTCCAAAACGATTTTCGAGCATATGGTACGTTCGGAGCAAACCGTGCACCTATCTTGCGTCAAGACTAGTACTATCTCTAAACAGACCAAAACGAGCTTGCACTTGAGCCTCATCACCTAGGAGTACCATCAGTGCATCCAAAATGGTTTTTGAGCCTTTGGTACGTTTGGCGCAAACCATGCACCTATCTTGCACCGACACTAAGACCATCTCCAAACAAAATGAAACGTGATTCAACATGACCCGTGTCACCTAGGAGTTCCATCGGGTGCGTCCAAAACGGTTTCTGAGCCTATGGTACGTTTGGCGCAAACCATGATTCTATCTAGCACCGACACTAACACCATCTCCAAACGAACCAAAACGTGATTCAACATGACCCGTGTCACCTAGGAGCTCCAACGGGTGCGTCCATAATGATTTCCGAGCCTATGGTACGTTCCGCGCAAACCGTGCACCTATCTTGAGTCAAGATTAGCACTATCTCCAAATGGACCGAAACGACCTTCCACTTGAGCCTCGTCACCTACGAGTACCATCTGGTGCGTCCAAAATGATTTCTGAGCCATGGTATGTTTGGCGCAAACCGTGCACCTATCATGCAGCGACACTAACACCGTCTCCAAACGGATCGAAATGAGATTCGACATGACCCACGTCACATGGGAGTTCCATCGGGCACGTCCAAAACAATTTGTAAGCCTATGGTACGTTCAGCGCAAACCGTGCACCTATCTACATCAAGACTAGCACTATCTCCAAACGGACCGAAATGAGCTTCCACATGAGGCTCGTCACCTAGGAGTACCATCGGGTGTGTACAAAACGATTTCTGAACCTATGGTACGTTTGGCGCAAACCATGCACCTATCTTGCACCGACACTAACACCGTCTCCAAACGGACTGAAACGAGATTCCACATGACCCGTGTCACCTAGGAGTTCCATCGGGTGCATCCAAAACAATTTCTATGCCTATGGTACGTTTGGCACAAACCGTGCACCTATCTGCATCAGCAATATCTCCTAACGGACTGAAACAAGCTTCCACTTGAGCCTCGTCACGTAGGAGTACCATCGGGTGTGTCCAAAACGATTTATGAGCCTATGATACATTTGGCGCAGACCATGCACCTATGTTGCACTGACGCTAACACCGTCTCCAACCGGACAGAAACGAGATTCCACATGACCCACGTCACCTAGAAGTTCCATCAGGTGCGTCCAAAACGATTTTTGAACCTATGGTACGTTCGGCGCAAACCGTGCACCTATCTTGCGTCAAGACTAGTACTATCTCTAAACAGACCGAAATGAGCGTGCACGTGAGCCTCGTCACCTAGGAGTACCATCGGTGCATCCAAAACGGTTTATGAGCCTATGGTACGTTTGGCGCAAACCATGCACCTATCTTGCACCGACACTAACACGATCTCCAAACGAACTGAAACGTGATTCGACATGACCCGTGTCACCTAGGAGTTCCATCGGGTGCGTCCAAAACGATTTCTGAGCCTATGGTATGTTCCGCGCAAACTGTGCACCTATCTTGACTCAACATTAGCACTATCTCCAAACGGACCGAAACGAGCTTCCACTTGAGCCTCGTCACCTAGGAGTACCATCGGTACATCCAAAACGGTTTCTGAGCCTATGGTACGTTTGGCGCAAACCATGCAACTATCTTGCACCGACACTAACACCATCCCAAATGAACTGAAACGTGATTCAACCTGACCCGTGTAACCTAGTAGTTCCATCGGGTGCGTCCAAAACGATTTCCGAGCCTATGGTACATTCCGCGCAAACCGTGCACCTATCTTGAGTCAAGATTAGCACTATCTCCAAATGGACCGAAACGAGCTTGCACTTGAGCCTCGTCACCTAGGAGTACCATCTGGTGCGTCCAAAATGATTTCTAAGCCATGGTATGTTTGGCGCAAACCGTGCACCTATCATGCAGCGACACTAACACCGTCTCCAAACGGATCGAAACGACATTCGACATGACCCACATCACGTAGGAGTTCCATCGGGCACGTCCAAAACAATTTCTATGCCTGTTGAGCGCAAACCGTGCAACTATCTACATCAAGATCAGCACTATCTCCAAACGGACTGAAATGAGCTTCCACAAGACGCTCGTCACCTAGGAGTACCATCGGGTGTGTACAAAACGATTTCCGAGCCTATGGTATGTTTGGCGCAAACCATGCACCTATCTTGAGTGAAGATTAGCACTATCTCCAAACGGACCGAAATGAGCTTCCAGTTGAGCCTCGTCACCTAGGAGTACCATCTGGTGTGTACAAAACGATTTCTGAACCTATGGTATGTTTGGCGCAAACCATGCACCGATCTTGCACCGACACTAACACCGTCTCCAAACGGACTGAATTGAGATTCCACAAGACCCCGTCACCTCGGAGTTCCATCGGGTGCATCCAAAACGATTTTCTGAGCCTATGGTACGTTCGCTGCAAATCTTGCACCTATCTTGAGTCATGATTAGCACTATCTGCAAACGGACTGAGAACGAGTGTCCACTTGAGCCTCGTCACTTAGGAGTACCATCGGGTGCATCCAAAACGATTTCTAAGCCTATGGTATGTTATGCGCAAACTGTGCACCTATCTTGCACCGATACTAACACCATGTCCAAATGGATCAAAACGAGATTCGACATGACCCACTCACCTAGGAGTTGCATCGGGTGCATCCAAAACAATTTCTAAGCCTATGGTACGTTTGGCACAAACCGTGCACCTATTTGCATCAGCAATATCTCCTAACGTTCCGAAACAAGCTTCCACTTGAGCCTCGTTATGTAGGAGTACCATCGGTGCATCCAAAACGGTTTCTGAGCCTTTGGTACGTTTGGCGCAAACCATGCAACTATCTTGCACCGACACTAACACCATCTCCAAACGAACCGAAACGTGATTCGACATGACCCGTGTCACCTAGGAGTTCCATCGGGTGCATCCAAAATGATTTCTGAGGCTATGGTACGTTCCGCGCAAACCGTGCACCTATCTTGAGTCAACATTTGCACTATCCCCAAATAGACCGAAACGAGCTTCCACTTGAGCCTCGTCACCTAGGAGTACCATCGGTGCTTCCAAAACGGTTTCTGAGCCTATGGTATGTTTGGCGCAAACCATGCAACTATCTTGCACCGACATTAACACCATCTCCAAACGAACTGAAACATGATTCGATATGACCCGTGTCACCTAGGAGTTCCATCAAGGGCGTCCAAAATGATTTCCGAGCCTATGGTACGTTCCGTGCAAACCGTGCACCTATCTTGAGTGAAGATTAGCACTATCTCCAAACGGACCGAAATGAGCTTCCAGTTGAGCCTCGTCACCTAGGAGTACCATCTGGTGCGTTTCTGAGTCATGGTATGTTTGGCGCAAACCATGCACCTATCATGCAGCGACACTAACACCGTCTCCAAACGGATCGAAAAAAGATTCGACGTGACCCACATTACGTAGGAGTTCCATCGGGCACGTCCAAAACAATTTCTAAGCCTATGGTACGTTCAGTGCAAACCGTGCACCAATCTACATGAAGATTAGCACTATCTCCAAATGGACTGAAACGAGCTTCGACATGAGGCTCGTCACCTAGGAGTACCATCGGTGATATGATCCTGCTAGGGTTTGTTCCCGATCTTTCGATGAGAGGTGTGGGATAACTCGATTGATGGGTGGAGATGACGTTCACGTCCCGACTACAGCCTTCCAAGCTGCGCCTTAGCAACCGATACACCACCTCCAATGGCCGTCGCGATCTTGTGGAGCACGATCAACCAAACCACTAGGGTAATTCCTGCAAGCAATCGAGGAACAAGCAAGAACAAGTAGAACAAGCAACTCAATTGCAAATATGGAGATGAAAAACCAATCTGAACTCATAAAGTTGGGGTTCTGAATCAAGTAGAACGGATGGTCTAGTCGACACACGCGTCTACAAGGAAGTAGCAATGGCTAAACTTTCAACAAACAAAACCCAACTGTTCTTGGTGGCGGCTAAGGGGTATATGAAGGTGGAAGGACGACCACCAGGGTGTTGGGGTCGTGATCCAACCCTAGGACGCGTCCCTAATGGACCCAACTTGATACACGGCCCATTGGACCAAACTAAGGCGACGCAGCACCTTTGAACAGAAAACCTCTCGGTAGTAATTCGGTCATTGCGGCCGCCTCAGAACAGATATGGACTTGATTCTAGATCCATGTGAAAATAGACTTCATAAGGATTCCATGAACTACTTGAACGCCCCAATCCGAGTCCGTATGCGACCGTGGTGAACATCACAAGTTGGAGCTGTCCTGGAGTCCGAATCCAGCCCCAAAACGTGTTGGATTTGATCTCTTTCTTTCCTTGGACCAAAAGTGACGTGGTGTCCAGGTGGAGGACGTTGGGAATACTTGGATTTGGTCCCCAATCAACTTCATTAACCTTCCATGCTTTCCATATGCAATCAAACCTTCCCTTGATCCATGTAAGTAATTCTGAAAATAAAAATATACACATTTTATGGTGGAGCACCAATTCATCAAATGCATCAATGATAAGCCTCATGTAGAATGGTTGCACCTTTGGTATAGAAGTGGTTGGCATGGTCATATTTGAGCCAATGATGTCCTCATCACAAGATAGGTGCACGGTGTGCGCCGAACGTACCATAGGCTCAAAAATCATTTTGGACGCACCCGATGGAACTTCTAGGTGACGTGGGTCATGTGGAATATCGTTTCTGTCCGTTTGGAGATGGTGTTAGCGTCTGTGCAACATAGGTGCATGCTCTGCGCCAAATGTATCATAGGCTCAGAAATCGTTTTGAACACACCCGATGGTACTCCTATGTGACGAGGCTCAAGTGTAAGCTTGTTTCGGTCTGTTAGGAGATATTGCTAACGCAGATAGGTGCACGGTTTGTGCCAAACGTACCGTAGGCTTAGAAATTGTTTTGGATGCACCCGATGCAACTCCTAGTTGAGTGGGTCATGTCGAATCTCGTTTTGATCCGTTTGGAGATGGTGTTAGTATCGATGCAAGATAGGTGCATGGTTTGCGCCAAACATACCATAGATTCAGAAATCGTTTGGTACACACCCGATGGTACTCCTATGTGACGAGCCTCATGTGGAAGCATGTTTCGGTCCGTTTGGAGATAGTGCTAGTCTTGATGTAGATAGGTGCACGGTTTGCGCTGAACGTACCATAGGCTTAGAAATTGTTTTGGACGCGCCCGATGACACTCCTACGTGATGTGGGTCATGTCGAATCTCGTTTCGATCCGTTTGGAGACGGTGTTAGTGTCGCTGCATGATAGGTGCACGGTTTGCGCCAAACACACCATGGCTCAGAAATCATTTTGGACGCAACAGATGGTACTCCTAGGTGACGAGGCTCAAACGGAAGCTCGTTTCGGTCCGTTTGGAGATAGTGCAAATCTTGACTCAAAATAGGTGCACGGTTTACGCGGAACATACCGTAGGCTCGGAAATCATTTTGGACGCACCCGATGGAACTCCTAGGTGACACGGGTCATGTCAAATCACGTTTCGGTTCGTTTGGAGATGGTGTTAGTGTCGGTGCAAGATAGTTGCATGGTTTGCGCCAAACGTACCATAGGCTCAGAAACCGTTTTGGATGCACCGATGGTACTCCTAGGTGACGAGGCTCACGTGCACGCTCGTTTTGGTCTGTTTTGAGATAGTACTAGTCTTGACGCAAGATAGGTGCACGGTGTGCGCCGAACGTACCATAGGCTCAAAAATCATTTTGGACGCACCCGATGGAACTTCTAGGTGACGTGGGTCATGTGGAATATCGTTTCTGTCCGTTTGGAGATGGTGTTAGCGTCTGTGCAACATAGGTGCATGCTCTGCGCCAAATGTATCATAGGTTCAGAAATCGTTTTGAACACACCCGATGGTACTCCTATGTGACGAGGCTCAAGTGTAAGCTTGTTTCGGTCTGTTAGGAGATATTGCTAACGCAGATAGGTGCACGGTTTGTGCCAAACGTACCGTAGGCTTAGAAATTGTTTTGGATGCACCCGATGCAACTCCTAGTTGAGTGGGTCATGTCGAATCTCGTTTTGATCCGTTTGGAGATGGTGTTAGTATCGGTGCAAGATAGGTGCATGGTTTGCGCCAAACATACCATAGATTCAGAAATCGTTTGGTACACACCCGATGGTACTCCTATGTGACGAGCCTCATGTGGAAGCATGTTTCGGTCCGTTTGGAGATAGTGCTAGTCTTGATGTAGATAGGTGCACGGTTTGCGCTGAACGTACCATAGGCTTAGAAATTGTTTTGGACGCGCCCGATGACACTCCTACGTGATGTGGGTCATGTCGAATCTCGTTTCGATCCGTTTGGAGACGGTGTTAGTGTCGCTGCATGATAGGTGCACGGTTTGCGCCAAACATACCATGGCTCAGAAATCATTTTGGACGCAACAGATGGTACTCCTAGGTGACGAGGCTCAAACGGAAGCTCGTTTCGGTCCGTTTGGAGATAGTGCAAATCTTGACTCAAGATAGGTGCACGGTTTGCGCGGAACGTACCATAGGCTCGGAAATCGTTTTGGACGCACCCGATGGTACTCCTAGGTGACACGGGTCATGTTGAATCACGTTTCGGTTCGTTTGGAGATGGTGTTAGAGTCGGTGCAAGATAGGTGCATGGTTTGCGCCAAACGTACCATAGGCTCAGAAACCGTTTTGGATGCATCGATGGTACTCCTTGGTGACGAGGCTCACGTGCAAGCCCGTTTCGGTCTGTTTAGAGATAGTACTAGTCTTGACGTAAGATAGGTGCACGGTTTGCGCCGAACGTACCATAGGCTCGAAAATCATTTTGGGCGCGCACCGATGGAACTTCTAGGTGACGTGGGTCATGTGGAATCTCGTTTCGTCCGTTTGAGAGACGGTGTTAGCGTCTATGCAACATAGGTGCATGGTCTGCGCCAAATGTATCATAGGCTCAGAAATCGTTTTCGACGCACCTGATGGTACTCCTATGTGACGAGGCTCAAGTGGAAGCTCGTTTCGGTCTGTTAGGAGATATTGCTAACGCAGATAGGTGCACGGTTTGTGCCAAACGTACCGTAGGCTTAGAAATTGTTTTGATGCACCCGATGCAACTCCTAGTTGAGTGGGTCATGTCGAATCTCGTTTTGATCCGTTTGGAGATGGTGTTAGTATCGGTGCAAGATAGTTGCACAGTTTATGCGCAAACATACCATAGGCTTAGAAATAATTTTGGATGTACCCGATGGTACTCCTAAGTGACGAGGCTCAAATGGAAACTCGTTCTCGGTCAGTTTGGAGATAGTGCTAATCATGACTCAAGATAGGTGCAAGATTTGCACCCGACCAACGCACATAGGCCCAGAAATCGTTTTGGATGCAAACGATGGAACTCCGAGGTGACGGGGTCATGTGGAATCTCGTTTCAGTCTGTTTGGAGACGGTGTTAGTGTCGGTGCAAGATAGGTGCATGGTTTGCGCCAAACATACCATAGATTCAGAAATCGTTTTTGGTACACACCGATGGTACTCCTATGTGACGAGCCTCATGTGGAAGCATGTTTCGTCCGTTTGGAGATAGTGCTAGTCTTGATGTAGATAGGTGCACGGTTTGCGCTGAACGTACCATAGGCTTAGAAATTGTTTTGGACGCGCCCGATGACACTCCTACGTGATGTGGGTCATGTCGAATCTCATTTCGATCCGTTTGGAGACGGTGTTAGTGTCGCTGCATGATAGGTGCACGGTTTGCGCCAAACATACCATGGCTCAGAAATCATTTTGGACACACCAGATGGTACTCCTAGGTGACGAGGCTCAAACGGAAGCTCGTTTCGGTCCGTTTGGAGATAGTGCAAATCTTGATTCAAGATAGGTGCACGGTTTGCGCGGAACGTACCATAGGCTCGGAAATCGTTTTGGACACACCCGATGGAACTCCTAGGTGACACGGGTAATGTCGAATCACGTTTCGGTCCGTTTGGAGATGGCGTTAGTGTCGGTGCAAGATAGGTGCATGGTTTGCGCCAAACGTACCATAGGCTCAGAAACCGTTTTGGATGCACCGATGGTACTCCTAGGTGATGAGGCTCAGGTGGAAGCTCGTTTCGGTCTGTTTGGAGATAGTGCTAATGTTGACTCAAGATAGGTGCACGGTTTGCGCGGAACGTACCATAGGCTTAGAAATCGTTTTGGACGCACCCGATGGAAATTCTAGGTGACACGGGTCATGTCGAATCACGTTTCGTTTTGTTTGGAGATGGTGTTAGAGTCGATGCAAGATAGGTGCATGGTTTGCGCCAAACGTACCATAGGCTCAGAAACCGTTTTGGATGCATCGATGGTACTCCTTGGTGACGAGGCTCACGTGCAAGCCTGTTTCGGTCTGTTTAGAGATAGTACTAGTCTTGACGTAAGATAGGTGCACGGTTTGCGCCGAACGTACCATAGGCTCGAAAATCATTTTGGACGCACCCGATGGAACTTCTAGGTGACGTGGGTCATGTGGAATCTTGTTTCTGTCCGTTTGGAGACGGTGTTAGCATCAGTGCAACATAGGTGCATGGTCTGCGCCAAATGTATCATAGGCTCAGAAATCGTTTTCGACGCACCTGATGGTACTCCTACGTGACGAGGCTCAAGTGGAAGCTCGTTTCGGTCCGTTTGGAGATAGTGCTAATCTTGACTCAAGATAGGTGCACGGTTTGCGCGGAACGTACCATAGGCTCGGAAATTGTTTTGGACACACCCGATGGAACTCCTAGGTGACACGGGTAATGTCGAATCACGTTTCGGTCCGTTTGGAGATGGCGTTAGTGTCGGTGCAAGATAGGTGCATGGTTTGCGCCAAACGTACCATAGGTTCAGAAATCATTTTGTTCACACCCGATGGTACTCCTAGGTGACGAGCCTCATGTTGAAGCTCGTTTCGGTCCGTTTGGAGATAGTGCTAGTCTTGATGTAGATAGGTGCACGGTTTGCGCTGAACGTACCATAGGCTTAGAAATTGTTTTGGACGCGCCCGATGACACTCCTACGTGATGTGGGTCATGTCGAATCTCGTTTCGATCCGTTTGGAGACGGTGTTAGTGTCGCTGCATGATAGGTGCACGGTTTGCGCCAAACACACCATGGCTCAGAAATCATTTTGGACGCAACAGATGGTACTCCTAGGTGACGAGGCTCAAACGGAAGCTCGTTTCGGTCCGTTTGGAGATAGTGCAAATCTTGACTCAAGATAGGTGTACGGTTTGCGCGGAACATACCATAGGCTCGGAAATCGTTTTGGACGCACCCGATGGTACTCCTAGGTGACACGGGTCATGTTGAATCACGTTTCGGTTCGTTTGGAGATGGTGTTAGAGTCGGTGCAAGACAGGTGCATGGTTTGCGCCAAACGTACCATAGGCTCAGAAACCGTTTTGGATGCATCGATGGTACTCCTTGGTGACGAGGCTCACGTGCAAGCCCGTTTCGGTCTGTTTAGAGATAGTACTAGTCTTGACGTAAGATAGGTGCACGGTTTGCGCCGAACGTACCATAGGCTCGAAAATCATTTTGGACGCACCCGATGGAACTTCTAGGTGACGTGGGTCATGTGGAATCTCGTTTCTGTCCGTTTCGAGACGGTGTTAGCGTCTATGCAACATAGGTGCATGGTCTGCGCCAAATGTATCATAGGCTCAGAAATCGTTTTCGACGCACCTGATGGTACTCCTACGTGACGAGGCTCAAGTGGAAGCTCGTTTCGGTCCATTTGGAGATAGTGCTAATCTTGACTCAAGATAGGTGCACGGTTTGCGCGGAACATACCATAGGCTCGGAAATTGTTTTGGACACACCCGATGGAACTCCTAGGTGACACGGGTAATGTCGAATCACGTTTCGGTCCGTTTGGAGATGGCGTTAGTGTCGGTGCAAGATAGGTGCATGGTTTGCGCCAAACGTACCATAGCCTCAGAAACCGTTTTGGATGCACCGATGGTACTCCTAGGTGATGAGGCTCAGGTGGAAGCTCGTTTCGGTCTGTTTGGAGATAGTGCTAATGTTGACTCAAGATAGGTGCACGGTTTGCGCGGAACGTACCATAGGCTTAGAAATCGTTTTGGACGCACCCGATGGAAATTCTAGGTGACACGGGTCATGTTGAATCACGTTTCGTTTTGTTTGGAGATGGTGTTAGAGTCGATGCAAGATAGGTGCATGGTTTGCGCCAAACGTACCATAGGCTTAGAAACCGTTTTGGATGCATCGATGGTACTCCTAGGTGACGAGTCTCACGTGCACGCTCCTTTCGGTCTGTTTAGAGATAGTACTAGTCTTGACGCAAGATAGGTGCACGGTTTGCGCCGAACGTACCATAGGCTCGAAAATCATTTTGGGCCTTACCGATGGAACTTCTAGGTGACGTGGGTCATGTGGAATCTCGTTTCTGTCCGTTTGGAGACGGTGTTAGCATCAGTGCAACATAGGCGCATGGTCTGCGCCAAATGTATCATAGGCTCAGAAATCATTTTGGACACACCCGATGGTACTCCTACGTGACGAGGCTCAAGTGGAAGCTTGTTTCGGTCCGTTAGGAGATATTGCTGACGCAGATAGGTGCACGGTTTGTGCCAAACATACCATAGGCTTAGAAATTGTTTTGGATGCACCCGATGCAACTCCTAGGTGAGTGGGTCACGTCGAATCTGGTTTTGATCCGTTTGGACATGGTGTTAGTATCGGTGCAAGATAGGTGCACAGTTTGCGCCAAACATACCATAGGCTTAGAAATCATTTTCGATGCACCCGATGGTACTCCTAAGTGACGAGGCTCAAGTGGAAACTCATTCTTAGTCAGTTTGGAGATAGTGCTAATCATGACTCCAAATAGGTGCAAGATTTGCACCGAACGTACCATAGGCTCAGAAATCGTTTTGGATGCAAACGATGGAACTCCGAGGTGACGGGGTCATGTGGAATCTCGGTTCAGTCTGTTTGGGGACGGTGTTAGTGTCGGTGCAAGATAGGTGCATGGTTTGCGCCAAACGTACCATAGGTTCAGAAATCATTTTGTTCACACCCGATGGTACTCCTAGGTGACGAGCCTCATGTTGAAGCTCGTTTGGTCCGCTTGGAGATAGTGCTAGTCTTGATGTAGAGAGGTGCACGGTTTGCGCTGAACGTAGCATAGGCTTAGAAATTGTTTTGGACGTGCCCGATGGAACTCCTACGTGATGTGGGTCATGTGGAATCTTGTTTCTGTCCATTTAGAGACGGTGTTAGTGTCAGTGCAACATAGGTGCATGGTCTGCACCAAATGTATCATAGGCTCAGAAATTATTTTGGACGCACCCGATGGTACTCCTACGTGACGAGGCTCAAGTGGAAGCTCGTTTCGGTCCATTTGGAGATAGTGCTAATCTTGACTCAAGATAGGTGCACGGTTTGCGCGGAACATACCATAGGCTCGGAAATTGTTTTGGACACACCCGATGGAACTCCTAGGTGACACGGGTAATGTCGAATCACGTTTCGGTCCGTTTGGAGATGGCGTTAGTGTCGGTGCAAGATAGGTGCATGGTTTGCGCCAAACGTACCATAGCCTCAGAAACCGTTTTGGATGCACCGATGGTACTCCTAGGTGATGAGGCTCAGGTGGAAGCTCGTTTCGGTCTGTTTGGAGATAGTGCTAATGTTGACTCAAGATAGGTGCACGGTTTGCGCGGAACGTACCATAGGCTTAGAAATCGTTTTGGACGCACCCGATGGAAATTCTAGGTGACACGGGTCATGTTGAATCACGTTTCGTTTTGTTTGGAGATGGTGTTAGAGTCGATGCAAGATAGGTGCATGGTTTGCGCCAAACGTACCATAGGCTTAGAAACCGTTTTGGATGCATCGATGGTACTCCTAGGTGACGAGTCTCACGTGCACGCTCCTTTCGGTCTGTTTAGAGATAGTACTAGTCTTGACGCAAGATAGGTGCACGGTGTGCGCCGAACGTACCATAGGCTCAAAAATCATTTTGGACGCACCCGATGGAACTTCTAGGTGACGTGGGTCATGTGGAATATCGTTTCTGTCCGTTTGGAGATGGTGTTAGCGTCTGTGCAACATAGGTGCATGCTCTGCGCCAAATGTATCATAGGCTCAGAAATCGTTTTGAACACACCCGATGGTACTCCTATGTGACGAGGCTCAAGTGTAAGCTTGTTTCGGTCTGTTAGGAGATATTGCTAACGCAGATAGGTGCACGGTTTGTGCCAAACGTACCGTAGGCTTAGAAATTGTTTTGGATGCACCCGATGCAACTCCTAGTTGAGTGGGTCATGTCGAATCTCGTTTTGATCCGTTTGGACATGGTGTTAGTATCAGTGCAAGATAGTTGCACAGTTTGCGCCAAACATACCATAGGCTTAGAAATAATTTTGGATGTACCCGATGGTACTCCTAAGTGACGAGGCTCAAATGGAAACTCGTTCTCAGTCAGTTTGGAGATAGTGCTAATCATGACTCAAGATAGGTGCAAGATTTGCACCGAACGTACCATAGGCTCAGAAATCGTTTTGGATGCAAACGATGGAACTCCGAGTTGACGGGGTCATGTGGAATCTCGTTTCAGTCCGTTTGGAGACGGTGTTAGTGTCGGTGCAAGATAGGTGCATGGTTTGCGCCAAACGTACCATAGGTTCAGAAATCGTTTTGTACACACCCGATGGTACACCTAGGTGACGAGCCTCATGTGGAAGCTCGTTTCGGTCCGTTTGGAGATAGTGCTAGTCTTGATGTAGATAGGTGCACGGTTTGCGCTGAACGTACCATAGGCTTAGAAATTGTTTTGGACGTGCCCGATGGAACTCCTACGTGATGTGGGTCATGTGGAATCTTGTTTCTGTCCGTTTAGAGACGGTGTTAGTGTCAGTGCAACATAGGTGCATGGTCTGCACCAAATGTATCATAGGCTCAGAAATTATTTTGGACGCACCCGATGGTACTCCTACGTGACGAGGCTCAAGTGGAAGCTCGTTTCGGTCCGTTTGGAGATAGTGCTGACGCAGATAGGTGCACGGTTTGTGCCAAACGTACCACAGGCTTAGAAATTGTTTTGGATGCACCCGATACAACTCCTAGGTGAGTGGGTCATGTCGAATCTCGTTTTGATCCGTTTGGATATGGTGTTAGTATCGGTGCAAGATAGGTGCACAGTTTGCGGCAAACATTCCATAGGCTTAGAAATTGTTTTGGATGCACCCGATGGTACTCCTAAGTGACGAGGCTCAAGCGGAAACTCGTTCTCAGTCAGTTTGGAGATAGTGCTAATCATGACTCAAGATAGGTGCAAGATTTGCACCGAACGTACCATAGGCCCAGAAATCGTTTTGGATGCAAACGATGGAACTCCGAGGTGACGGGGTCATGTGGAATCTCGTTTCAGTCTGTTTGGAGACGGTGTTAGTGTCGGTGCAAGATAGGTGCATGGTTTGCGCCAAACATACCATAGATTCAGAAATCGTTTGGTACACACCCGATGGTACTCCTATGTGACGAGCCTCATGTGGAAGCATGTTTCGGTCCGTTTGGAGATAGTGCTAGTCTTGATGTAGATAGGTGCACGGTTTGCGCTGAACGTACCATAGGCTTAGAAATTGTTTTGGACGTGCCCGATGACACTCCTACGTGATGTGGGTCATGTCGAATCTCGTTTCGATCCGTTTGGAGACGGTGTTAGTGTCGCTGCATGATAGGTGCACGGTTTGCGCCAAACATACCATGGCTCAGAAATCATTTTGGACACACCAGATGGTACTCCTAGGTGACGAGGCTCAAACGGAAGCTCGTTTCGGTCCGTTTGGAGATAGTGCAAATCTTGACTCAAGATAGGTGCACGGTTTGCGCAGAACGTACCATAGGCTCGGAAATCATTTTGGACGCACCCGATGGTACTGTTTGGTGACACGGGTCATGTTGAATCACGTTTCGGTTCGTTTGGAGATGGTGTTAGAGTCGGTGCAAGATAGGTGCATGGTTTGCGCCAAACGTACCATAGGCTCGAGAAACCGCTTTTGGATGCATCGATGGTACTCCTTGGTGACGAGGCTCACGCGTGCAAACCCGTTTCGGTCTGTTTAGAGATAGTACTAGTCTTGATGCAAGATAGGTGCACGGTTTGCGCCAACGCGTACCATAGGCTCGAAAATCATTTTGGGCGCACCCGATGGAGCTTCTAGGTGACGTGGGTCATGTGGAATCTCGTTTCATCCGTTTGAGAGACGGTGTTAGCGTCTCATGCAACATAGGTGCATGGTCTGCGCCAAATGTATCATAGGCTCGAGAAATCGTTTTCGACGCACCTGATGGTACTCCCTACGTGACGAGGCTCAAGTGGAAGCTTCGTTTGGTCCGTTTGGAGATAGTGCTAATCTTGACTCAAGATAGGTGCACGGTTTTGCGCGGAAACGTACCATAGGCTCGGAAATTGTTTTGGACACACCGATGGAACTCCTAGGTGACACGGGTAATGTCGAATCACGTTTCGGTCCATTTGGAGATGGCGTTAGTGTCGGTGCAAGATAGGTGCATGGTTTGCACCAAACGTACCATAGCCTCAGAAACCGTTTTGGATGAACCGATGGTACTCCTAGGTGACGAGGCTCAGGTGGAAGCTCGTTTCGGTCTGTTTGGAGATAGTGCTAATGTTGACTCAAGATAGGTGCACGGTTTGCGCGGAACGTACCATAGGCTTAGAAATCGTTTTGGACGCACCCGATGGAAATTCTAGGTGACACGGGTCATGTTGAATCACGTTTCGTTTTGTTTGGAGATGGTGTTAGAGTCGATGCAAGATAGGTGCATGGTTTGCACCAAACGTACCATAGGCTTAGAAACCGTTTTGGATGCATCGATGGTACTCCTAGGTGACGAGTCTCTCGTGCACGCTCCTTTCGGTCTGTTTAGAGATAGTACTAGTCTTGACGCAAGATAGGTGCACGGTTTGCGCCGAACGTACCATAGGCTCGAAAATCGTTTTGGACGCACCCGATGGAACTTCTAGGTGACGTGGGTCATGTGGAATCTCGTTTCTGTCCGTTTGGAGACGGTGTTAGCATCAGTGCAACATAGGTGCATGGTCTGCGCCAAATGTATCATAGGCTCAGAAATCATTTTGGACACACCCGATGGTACTCCTACGTGACGAGGCTCAAGTGGAAGCTTGTTTCGGTCCGTTAGGAGATATTGCTGACGCAGATAGGTGCACGGTTTGTGCCAAACATACCACAGGCTTAGAAATTGTTTTGGATGCACCCGATACAACACCTAGGTGAGTGGGTCATGTCGAATCTCGTTTTGATCCGTTTGGATATGGTGTTAGTATCGGTGCAAGATAGGTGCACAGTTTGCGGCAAACATTCCATAGCCTTAGAAATTGTTTTGGATGCACCCGATGGTACTCCTAAGTGATGAGGCTCAAGCGGAAACTCGTTCTCAGTCAGTTTGGAGATAGTGCTAATCATGACTCAAGATAGGTGCAAGATTTGCACCGAACGTACCATAGGCCCAGAAATCGTTTTGGATGCAAACGATGGAACTCCGAGGTGACGGGGTCATGTGGAATCTCGTTTCAGTCTATTTGGAGACGGTGTTAGTGTCGGTGCAAGATAGGTGCATGGTTTGCGCCAAACGTACCATAGGTTCAGAAATCGTTTTGTACACACCCGATGGTACTCCAAGGTGACGAGCCTCATGTGGAAGCTCGTTTCGGTCCGTTTGGAGATAGTGCTAGTCTTGATGTAGATAGGTGCACGGTTTGCGTTGAACGTACCATAGGCTTAGAAATTGTTTTGGACGTGCCCGATGGAACTCCTACGTGATGTGGGTCATGTTGAATCTCGTTTCGATTCGTTTGGAGACGGTGTTAGTGTCGCTGCATGATAGGTGCACGGTTTGCGCCAAACATACCATGGCTCAGAAATAATTTTCGACGCACCCGATGGTACTCCTACGTGACGAGGCTCAAGTGGAAGCACGTTTCGGTCCGTTTGGAGATAGTGCTAATCTTGACTCAAGATAGGTGCACGGTTTGCGCGGAACGTCACCATAGGCTTAGAAATTGTTTTGGACGTGCCCGATGGAACTCCTACGTGATGTGGGTCATGTCGAATCTCGTTTCGATCCGTTTGGAGACGGTGTTAGTGTCGCTGCATGATAGGTGCACTGATGAGGACATCATTGGCTCAAATATGACCATGCCAACCACTTCTATACCAAAGGTGCAACCATTCTACATGAGGCTTATCATTGATGCATTTGATGAATTGGTGCTCCACCATAAAATGTGTATATTTTTATTTTCAGAATTACTTACATGGATCAAGGGAAGGTTTGATTGCATATGGAAAGCATGGAAGGTTAATGAAGTTGATTGGGGACCAAATCCAAGTATTCCCAACGTCCTCCACCTGGACACCACGTCACTTTTGGTCCAAGGAAAGAAAGAGATCAAATCCAACACGTTTTGGGGCTGGATTCGGACTCCAGGACAGCTCCAACTTGTGATGTTCACCACGGTCGCATACGGACTCGGATTGGGGCGTTCAAGTACTTCATGGAATCCTTATGAAGTCTATTTTCACATGGATCTGGAATCAAGTACATATCTGTTCTGAGGCGGCCGCAATGATCGAATTACTACCGAGAGGTTTTCTGTTCAAAGGTGCTGCGTCGCCTTAGTTTGGTCCAATGGGCCGTGTATCAAGTTGCGTCCATTAGGGACGCGTCCTAGGGTTGGATCATGACCCCAACACCCTGGTGGTCGTCCTTCCACCTTCATATACCCCTTAGCCGCCACCAAGAACAGTTGGGTTTTGTTTGTTGAAAGTTTAGCCATTGCTACTTCCTTGTAGACGCGTGTGTCGACTAGACTATCCGTTCTACTTGATTCAGAACCCCAACTTTATGAGTTCAGATTGGTTTTTCATCTCCATATTTGCAATTGAGTTGCTTGTTCTACTTGTTCTTGCTTGTTCCTCGATTGCTTGCAGGAATTACCCTAGTGGTTTGGTTGATCGTGCTCCACAAGATCGCGACGGCCATTGGAGGTGGTGTATCGGTTGCTAAGGCGCAGCTTGGAAGGCTGTAGTCGGGCCGTGAACGTCATCTCCATCCCCAAATCGAGTTATCCACCTTCTCTCATCGAAAGATTGGGATTCACCCTAGCGGGTTCATATCAGTTGGTAATCAGAGCAAGGTTGATCGGTGAGAGACTTCCAGTTCTTTACTGTTTTTAATCTCCTATGGTCCAGAAAAAGCCAAAACAAAATTAGTAGATTAGTTCTTCATAATCCCAAAACCCCTTTGAGCTTAATACTATTACTGCTTAGTTAGGGATTATTGAATTAACGGTTGCATCGTCGTGCAAGTTGCTGGTCTTAGCGTCTAGTCGTTTAGAGTTTCGAGTTCTAGTCACGTTTCTGTCACCATCGCAGATTTGAGTTTATTTGTTTCTCTCTAGGAATCCGAGTGGATTTTCAAATTCCTTTGATTTGTTTACCACCATTATCCTAGCCACGTCCTTGGAGGTTTCATCCACGTCCATATTTCCATCTACAAAAAGGAAATCCAACAAGATCAAAATAGAATTCGATTTGGAGTCCTGTTTTATCTTGAAAAGAAAAGCACCATATTTCCTTTATCAGGAGTCTGAATAGGGAGTTTAAATACAATCTGGAAACCTTAACTTGTCCTCTTTCCAACGGATCAGAGCTTGGTCCCAAATTCATTCTGAGTGCTTCTCAATTGCCCTGGAGATTTGCGCGTCTGCTGGTTTTGCAAAACAACCACTTGTTTGACTTTGCTACTGAATCACCCTTCCCAAGGAAACATTTAATTGCTGTAAGTAGCTTGTTATTTCTTGTTGCAAAATTTCAGTTTTGTGCTAGTTGAAAGAAAAAAAACAGAAAAAAAGACAGAAAGAAAGAAAAGAAAGAAAGAAAAGAAAGACAGAAAGAAAGAAAGAAAAGAAAGAGAAAGAAGAAGAGAAGAGTTTTTCTTTTGTTGTTATTCCTGTCCTTGTGATCCTTCTTTGCTGCAGCTCAGTGACTTCGTTTGTGTCCAGGCTCGCGTCTCTAGCACGTACTAGCCTAGGACCAGCATAATAACGTCGTTGAGCGTTTGTTCAATTTGCTTGCAACTAACGTGGTTCTAGTACTTCTTTTCTTTAGCCCACCTACAGCTCCACATATTCGACTACAGCTTGAGAGGTTTTTGTTGCTGCGGCACCGATACACTTCGCTCCACGGTTGCAGACTTGTTGGTTGCCGTCACCTCCTGTTTGGCTTGGTAAGAACTTGTAAGAGCTTGTTTTAAACAAGTTGAGTTTGAGAGAATTACAACCGACACATCCTAGTAGTTGACAGGACGATACATATTATTTTTGTGTTTCTTGTTTTCTACTAATCATGACAGGTGATACGGAAATTTTTGAGCTGTTGAAACTAGACCCTCATATTCAGGATGTCATTCAACACTTGCCGTTATATGATGGTAAGTTTGATCCTCAAGCTTACATTTATTGGGAGTTAAAAGTAGACAATGAATTTGATGATCATGACCTGTCCGAGAAACAAAAGATTTGTATTGCCTCTAATGTTTTGATTGAATATGCTTTACTAGAATGGAAACATATTTGTAGGCACAACAAAGTTCCAGAATCTTGGAAAGACTTCAAATTTCTTTTTAGAGATGCATTCGTTCCTGCATATTATGCTGATTATTTGCTTGCAAAATTAGACAACTTGAAGCAAGATAGTAGGACTGTAAAAGCATACTACCATGATTTTAAGATTTGCATCATGTTTGGTGGATTAGATGAATGCATGGAAGATGTTATGAGTAGGTTCATGAGAGGGTTCAATTCTGAAATTCAAACCTTGTTAATTAGCAATTCTTATAGCCATATTGGTCAATTGTTTTGTCTTGCTCTCAATGCTGAAAAGGAGATCCTATTATCTGTGAATACTTGCAAGAATGATGTGACCCATAATGTCCAAAATTTGTCCATTCTGCATGCTAATGAAGAGCAACAAATAGTGGAACCCACTGTTGATTTTCCTTTGTCACAAAATGAATTACTTGCTGTTCCTTGTGATAAAGAGGAGTTGTGTGCTGATGATTCTTTTACTCCTATGCCACAAGTAGCGAATAAGTGTGATACTTTTGGTTTGGAACCATACAAATGTGCTGAAGATAAGCTTTTTCATCCTATTACATGTGCACAAGATGAACTGAATTTGCTATCCTCTTTAAATACTTTGGGTTATATTGAATTTGATATTCTGTGTAATCTAAATTGTCTAAAAGAGAAACTTAAATTTGATTCTGGTTTGCCAAGTTTTAATCATTGTTCGCTTCATGCAATTGGCAAATACGACAGCAAAGGAGAATATTTGGTGCATAAAGTTTATATTTGCTCTAATCTGAAATATCCTTTTGGGCCACAATACCATGATCAAATTGAGGGCTGCACTAACACTAATGATGTGTTGCAAAGTTTTCCTAGTTTTTCCCATATGCAACAGGATAAATATCAAGAAGGGGAGCACGGTTCACTTTTACCTACAACACATCCTCTAACAAAGGTCAAACCGAGGACGGTTTGCTGTCAAGAAGGGGAGAATGATGAGGACATCATAGGCTCAAATATGACCATGCCAACCACTTCTATACCAAAGGTGCAACCATTCTACATGAGGCTTATCATTGATGCATTTGATGAATTGGTGCTCCACCATAAAATGTGTATATTTTTATTTTCAGAATTACTTACATGGATCAAGGGAAGGTTTGATTGCATATGGAAAGCATGGAAGGTTAATGAAGTTGATTGGGGACCAAATCCAAGTATTCCCAACGTCCTCCACCTGGACACCACGTCTCTTTTGGTCCAAGGAAAGAAAGAGATCAAATCCAACACGTTTTAGGGCTGGATTCGGACTCCAGGACAGCTCCAACTTGTGATGTTCACCACGGTCGCATACAGACTCGGATTGGGGCGTTCAAGTACTTCATGGAATCCTTATGAAGTCTATTTTCACATGGATCTGGAATCATGTCCTTAACTGTTCTGAGATGGCCGCAATGATCGAATTACTACCGAGAGGTTTTCTGTTCAAAGGTGCTTTGCGTCGCCTTAGTTTGGTCCAATGGGCCGTGTATCAAGTTGGGTCCATTAGGGACGCGTCCTAGGGTTGGATCACGACCCCAACACCCTGGTGGTCGTCCTTCCACCTTCATATACCCCTTAGCCGCCACCAAGAACAGTTGGGTTTTGTTTGTTGAAAGTTTAGCCATTGCTACTTCCTTGTAGACGCGTGTGTCGACTAGACCATCCGTTCTACTTGATTCAGAACCCCAACTTTATGAGTTCAGATTGGTTTTTCATCTCCATATTTGCAATTGAGTTGCTTGTTCTACTTGTTCTTGCTTGTTCCTCGATTGCTTGCAGGAATTACCCTAGTGGTTTGGTTGATCGTGCTCCACAAGATCGCGACGACCATTGGAGGTGGTGTATCGGTTGCTAAGGCGCAGCTTGGAAGGCTGTAGTCGGGCCGTGAACGTCATCTCCATCCCCAAATCGAGTTATCCACCTTCTCTCATCGAAAGATTGGGATTCACCCTAGCGGGTTCATATCATGCACGGTTTGCGCCAAACATACCATGGCTCAGAAATCATTTTGGACACACATGATGGTACTCCTAGGTGACGAGGCTCAAACGGAAGCTCGTTTCGGTCCGTTTGGAGATACTGCAAATCTTGACTCAAGATAGGTGCACGGTTTGCGCGGAACGTACCATAGGCTCGGAAATCGTTTTGGACGCACCCGATGGAACTCCTAGGTGACACGGGTCAAGTCGAATCACGTTTCGGTTCATTTGGAGATGGTGTTAGTCTCGGTGCAAGATAGTTGCATGGTTTGCGCCAAACGTACCATCGGCTCAGAAACTGTTTTGGATGCACCGATGGTACTCCTAGGTGACGAGGCTCACGTGCACGCTCGTGTCGGTCTGTTTAGAGATAGTACTAGTCTTGACGCAAGATAGGTGCACGGTTTGCGCCGAACGTACCATAGGCTCAAAAATCGTTTTGGACGCACCCGATGGAACTTCTAGGTGACGTGGGTCATGTGGAATCTCGTTTCTGTCCGTTTGGAGACGGCGATAGCGTCTGTGCAACACCTCTGCACCAAACGTACCATAGCCTCAGAAACCGTTTTGGATGCACCGATGGTACTCCTAGGTGACGAGGCTCGGTGGAAGCTTCGTTTGGTCTGTTTTGAGATAGTGCTAATGTTGACTCAAGATAGGTGCACGGTTTTGCGCGGAGCGTACCATAGGCTTAGAAATCGTTTTGGACGCACCGATGGAAATTCTAGGTGACACGGGTCATGTCGAATCACGTTTACGTTTTGTTTGGAGATGGTGTTAGAGTCGATGCAAGATAGGTGCATGATTTGCGCCAAACGTACCATAGGCTTAGAAACCGTTTTGGATGCATCGATGGTACTCCTAGGTGACGAGGCTCACGTGCCGCTTCGTTTGGTCTGTTTAGAGATAGTACTAGTCTTGGCCGCAAGATAGGTGCACGGTTTGCGCCGAGCGTACCATAGGCTCGAAAATCGTTTTGGGCGCACCCGATGGAACTTCTAGGTGACGTGGGTCATGTGGAATCTCGTTTCGTCTGTTTGGAGACGGTGTTAGCGTCGATGCAACATAGGTGCATGGTCTGCGCCAAATGTATCATAGGCTCGAAAATCATTTTGGACACACCCGATGGTACTCCCTACGTGACGAGGCTCAAGCGGAAGCTTGTTTCGGTCCGTTAGGAGATATTGCTTGACGAGATAGGTGCAGGTTTGTGCCAAACATACTATAGGCTTAGAAATTGTTTTGGATGCACCCGATGCAACTCCTAGGTGAGTGGGTCATGTCGAATCTTATTTTGATCCGTTTGGACCTGCTGTTAGTATCGGTGCAAGATAGGTGCACAGTTTGCGCCAAACATACCATAGGCTTAGAAATCATTTTCGATGCACCCGATGGTACTCCTAAGTGACGAGGCTCAAGTGGAAACTCATTCTTAGTCAGTTTGGAGATAGTGCTAATCATGACTCCAGATAGGTGCAAGATTTGCACCGAACGTACCATAGGCTCAGAAATCGTTTTGGATGCAAACGATGGAACTCCGAGGTGACGGGGTCATGTGGAATCTCGTTTCAGTCTATATGGAGACGGTGTTAGTGTCGGTGCAAGATAGGTGCATGGTTTGCGCCAAACGTACCATAGGTTCAGAAATCGTTTTGTTCACACCCGATGGTACTCCTAGGTGACGAGCCTCATGTTGAAGCTCGTTTCGGTCCGTTTGTTGATAGTGCTAGTCTTGATGTAGAGAGGTGCACGGTTTGCGCTGAACGTAGCATAGGCTTAGAAATTGTTTTGGACGTGCCCGATGGAACTCCTACGTGATGTGGGTCATGTCGAATCTCGTTTTGATCCGTTTGGAGACGGTGTTAGTGTCGCTGCATGATAGTTGCACGGTTTGCGCCAAACACACCATGGCTCAGAAATCATTTTGGACGCAACAGATGGTACTCCTAGGTGACGAGGCTCAAACGGAAGCTCGTTTCGGTCCGTTTGGAGATAGTGCAAATCTTGACTCAAGATAGGTGCACGGTTTGCGCGGAACATACCATAGGCTCAGAAATCATTTTGGACGCACCCGATGGAACTCCTAGGTGACACGGGTCATGTCAAATCACGTTTCGGTTCGTTTGGAGATGGTGTTAGTGTCGGTGCAAGATAGTTGCATGGTTTGCGCCAAACGTACCATAGGTTCAGAAACCGTTTTGGATGCACCGATGGTACTCCTAGGTGACGAGGCTCACGTGCACGCTCGTGTCGGTCTGTTTAGAGATAGTACTAGTCTTGACGCAAGATAGGTGCACGGTTTGCGCCGAACGTACCATAGGCTCAAAAATCGTTTTGGACGCACCCGATGGAACTTCTAGGTGACGTGGGTCATGTGGAATCTCGTTTCTGTCCGTTTGGAGACGGCGATAGCGTCTGTGCAACACCTCTGCGCCAAATGTATCATAGGCTCAAGTGGTAGCTTGTTTCGGTCCGTTCGGAGATATTGCTGACGCAGATAGGTGCACGGTTTGTGCCAAACGTACCATAGGCTTAGAAATTGTTTTGGATGCACCCGATGCAACTCTTAGGTGAGTGGGTCATGTCGAATCTTGTTTTGATCCATTTGGACATAGTGTTAGTATCGGTGCAAGATAGGTGCACAGTTTGCGCCAAACATACCATAGGCTTAGAAATCATTTTGGATGCACCCGATGGTACTCCTAAGTGACGAGGCTCAAGTGGAAACTCGTTCTCAGTCAGTTTGGAGATAGTTTTAATCATGACTCAAGATAGGTGCAAGATTTGCACCGAACGTACCACAGGCTCAGAAATCATTTTGGATGCAAACGATGGAACTCCGAGTTGACGGGGTCATGTGGAATCTCGTTTCAGCCTGTTTGGAGACGGTGTTAGTGTCGGTGCAAGATAGGTGCATGGTTTGCACCGAACGTACGATAGGTTCAGAAATCGTTTTGTACACACCCGATGGTACTCCTAGGTGACGAGCCTCATGTGGAAGTTCGTTTCGGTCCGTTTGGAGATAGTGCTAGTCTTGATGTAGATAGGTGCACGGTTTGCGTTGAACGTACCATAGGCTTAGAAATTGTTTTGGACGTGCCCGATGGAACTCCTACGTGATGTGGGTCATGTTGAATCTCGTTTCGATCCGTTTGGAGACGGTGTTAGTGTCGCTGCATGATAGGTGCACGGTTTGCGCCAAACATACCATGGCTCAGAAATCATTTTGGATGCACCCGATGGTACTCCTACGTGACGAGGCTCAAGTGGAAGCACGTTTCGGTCCGTTTGGAGATAGTGCTAATCTTGACTCAAGATAGGTGCACGGTTTGCGCGGAACGTCAACATAGGCTTAGAAATTGTTTTGGGCGTGCCGATGGAACTCCCTACGTGATGTGGGTCATGTCGAATCTCGTTTCGATCCGTTTGGAGACGGTGTTAGTGTCGCTGCATGATAGGTGCAACGTTTGCGCCAAACATACCATGGCTCGAAATCATTTTGGGCGCACCAGATGGTACTCCTAGGTGACGAGGCTCAAACGGAAGCTCGTTTGATCCGTTTGGAGATAGTGCAAATCTTGACTCAAGATAGGTGCACGGTTTGCGCGGAACGTACCATAGGCTCGGAAATCATTTTGGACGCACCCGATGGAACTCCTAGGTGACACGGGTCATGTTGAATCACGTTTCAGTTCGTTTGGAGATGGTGTTAGAGTCGGTGCAAGATAGGTGCATGGTTTGCGCCAAACGTACCATAGGCTCAGAAACTGTTTTGGATGCACCGATGGTACTCCTAGGTGACGAGGCTCACATGCACGCTCGTGTTGGTCTGTTTAGAGATAGTACTAGTCTTGACGCAAGATAGGTGCATGGTTTGCGCCGAACGTACCATAGGCTCAAAAATCGTTTTGGACGCACCCGATGGAACTTCTAGGTGACGTGGGTCATGTGGAATCTCGTTTCTGTCCGTTTGGAGACGGCGATAGCGTCTGTGCAACACCTCTGCGCCAAATGTATCATAGGCTCAAGTGGTAGCTTGTTTCGGTCCGTTCGGAGATATTGCTGACGCAGATAGGTGCACGGTTTGTGCCAAACGTACCATAGGCTTAGAAATTGTTTTGGATGCACCCGATGCAACTCTTAGGTGAGTGGGTCATGTCGAATCTTGTTTTGATCCATTTGGACATAGTGTTAGTATCGGTGCAAGATAGGTGCACAGTTTGCGCCAAACATACCATAGGCTTAGAAATCGTTTTGGATGCACCCGATGGTACTCCTAAGTGACGAGGCTCAAGTGGAAACTCGTTCTCAGTCAGTTTGGAGATAGTTTTAATCATGACTCAAGATAGGTGCAAGATTTGCACCGAACGTACCACAGGCTCAGAAATCATTTTGGATGCAAACGATGGAACTCCGAGTTGACGGGGTCATGTGGAATCTCGTTTCAGCCTGTTTGGAGACGGTGTTAGTGTCGGTGCAAGATAGGTGCATGGTTTGCACCGAACGTACGATAGGTTCAGAAATCGTTTTGTACACACCCGATGGTACTCCTAGGTGACGAGCCTCATGTGGAAGCTCGTTTCGGTCCGTTTGGAGATAGTGCTAGTCTTGATGTAGATGGGTGCACGGTTTGCGCTGAACGTAACATAGGCTTAGAAATTGTTTTGGACGAGCCCGATGGAACTCCTACGTGATGTGGGTCATGTGGAATCTCGTTTCTGTCCGTTTGGAGACGGTGTTAGCGTCAGTGCAACATAGGTGCATGGTCTACGCCAAATTTATCATAGGCTCAGAAATCATTTTGGACACACCCGATGGTACTCCTACGTGACGAGGCTCAAGTGGAAGCTCGTTTCGGTCCGTTAGGAGATATTGCTGACGCAGATAGGTGCACGGTTTGTGCCAAACATACCATAGGCTTAGAAATTGTTTTGGATGCACCCGATGCAACTCCTAGGTGAGTGGGTCATGTCGAATCTGGTTTTGATCCGTTTGGACATGGTGTTAGTATCGGTGCAAGATAGGTGCACAGTTTGCGCCAAACATACCATAGGCTTAGAAATCATTTTGGATGCACCCGATGGTACTCCTAAGTGACGAGGCTCAAGTGGAAACTCATTCTCAGTCAGTTTGGAGATAGTGCTAATCATGACTCCAGATAGGTGCAAGATTTGCACCGAACGTACCATAGGCTCAGAAATTGTTTTGGATGCAAACGATGGAACTCCGAGGTGACGGGGTCATGTGGAATCTCGTTTCAGTCTGTTTGGGGACGGTGTTAGTGTCGGTGCAAGATAGGTGCATGGTTTGCGCCAAACGTACCATAGGTTCAGAAATCATTTTGTTCACACCCGATGGTACTCCTAGGTGACGAGCCTCATGTTGAAGCTCCTTTCGGTCCATTTGGAGATAGTGCTAGTCTTGATGTAGAGAGGTGCACAGTTTGCGTTGAACGTAGCATAGGCTTAGAAATTGTTTTGGACGTGTCCGATGGAACTCCTACGTGATGTGGGTCATGTCGAATCTCGTTTCGATCCGGTTGGAGACGGTGTTAGTGTCGCTGCATGATAGGTGCACGGTTTGCGCCAAACATACCATGGCTCAGAAATCATTTTGGACACACCAGATGGTACTCCTAGGTGACGAGGCTCAAACGGAAGCTCGTTTCGGTCCGTTTGGAGATAGTGCAAATCTTGACTCAAGAAAGGTGCACGGTTTGCGCGGAACGTACCATAGGCTCGGAAATCGTTTTGGACGCACCCGATGGAACTCCTAGGTGACACGGGTCATGTTGAATCACGTTTCGGTTCGTTTGGAGATGGTGTTAGAGTCGGTGCAAGATAGGTGCATGGTTTGCACCAAACGTACCATAGGCTCAGAAACCGTTTTGGATGCATCGATGGTACTCCTAGGTGACGAGGCTCACGTGCACGCCCGTTTCGGTCTGTTTAGAGATAGTACTAGTCTTGACGCAAGATAGGTGCACGGTTTGCGCCGAACGTACCATAGGCTCGAAAATCATTTTGGACGCACCCGATGGAACTTCTAGGTGACGTGGGTCATGTGGAATCTCATTTCTGTCCGTTTCGAGACGGTGTTAGCGTCAGTGCAACATAGGTGCATGGTCTGCGCCAAATGTATCATAGGCTCAGAAATCGTTTTCGACGAACCTGATGGTACTCCTACCTGACGAGGTTCAAGTGGAAGCTCGTTTCGGTCCGTTTGGAGATAGTGCTAATCTTGACTCAAGATAGGTGCACGGTTTGCGCGGAACGTACCATAGGCTCGGAAATCGTTTTGGACACACCCGATGGAACTCCTAGGTGACACGGGTAATGTCGAATCACGTTTCGGTCCGTTTGGAGATGGCGTTAGTGTCGGTGCAAGATAGGTGCACGGTTTGCGCCAAACGTACCATAGGCTCAGAAAACGTTTTGGATGCACCGATGGTACTCCTAGGTGACGAGGCTCAGGTGGAAGCTCGTTTCGGTCTGTTTGGAGATAGTGCTAATGTTGACTCAAGATAGGTGCACGGTTTGCGCGGAACGTACCATAGGCTTAGAAATCGTTTTGGGCGCTTTTGATGGAAATTCTAGGTGACATGGGTCATGTCGAATCACGTTTCGTTTTGTTTGGAGATGGTGTTAGAGTCGATGCAAGATTGGTGCATGGTTTGCACCAAACGTACCATAGGCTCGAAACCGTTTTGGATGCATCGATGGTACTCCTAGGTGACGAGGCTCACGTGCCGCTTCGTTTCGGTCTGTTTAGAGATAGTACTAGTCTTGGCGCAAGTTAGGTGCACGGTTTGCGCGCCGAACGCATACCATAGGCTCGAAAATCGTTTTGGGCGCACCCGATGGAACTTCTAGGTGACGTGGGTCATGTGGAATCTCGTTTTGTCCGTTTGGAGACGGTGTTAGCGTCGATGCAACATAGGTGCATGGTCTGCGCCAAATGTATCATAGGCTCAGAAATCGCCGACGCACCTGATGGTACTCCTCGTGGCGAGGCTCAAGTGGAAGCTTCGTTTGGTCCGTTTGGAGATAGTGCTAATCTTGACTCAAGATAGGTGCACGGTTTTTCGGCGAACGTACCATAGGCTCGAAATCATTTTGGACACACCGATGGAACTCCTAGGTGACACGGGTAATGTCGAATCACGTTTGGTCCGTTTGGAGATGGCGTTAGTGTCGGTGCAAGATAGGTGCATGGTTTTGCGCCAAGCGTACCATAGGCTCGAAAACGTTTTGGATGCACCGATGGTACTCCCTAGGTGACGAGGCTCGGTGGAAGCTTCGTTTGGTCTGTTTGGAGATAGTGCTAATGTTGACTCAAGATAGGTGCACGGTTTTGCGCGCGGAATGTACCATAGGCTTAGAAATCGTTTTGGACGCACCCGATGGAAATTCTAGGTGACACGGGTCATGTCGAATCACGTTTCGTTTTGTTTGGAGATGGTGTTAGAGTCGATGCAAGATAGGTGCATGGTTTGCACCAAACGTACCATAGGCTCAGAAACCGTTTTGGATGCATCGATGGTACTCCTAGGTGACGAGGCTCACGTGCACGCTCGTTTCGGTCTGTTTAGAGATAGTACTAGTCTTGACGCAAGTTAGGTGCACGGTTTGCGCCGAACGTACCATAGGCTCAAAAATCGTTTTGGACGCACCCGATGGAACTTCTAGGTGACGTGGGTCATGTGGAATCTCGTTTCTGTCCGTTTGGAGACGGTGTTAGCGTCAGTGCAACATAGGTGCATGGTCTGCGCCAAATGTATCATAGGCTCAGAAATCGTTTTCGACGCACCTGATGGTACTCCTACGTGACGAGGCACAAGTGGAAGCTCGTTTCGGTCCGTTTGGAGATAGTGCTAATCTTGACTCAAGATAGGTGCACTGTTTGCGCGGAACGTACCATAGGCTCGGAAATCGTTTTGGACACACCCGATGGAACTCCTAGGTGACACGGGTAATGTCGAATCACGTTTCGGTCCATTTGGAGATGGCATTAGTGTCGGTGCAAGATAGGTGCATGGTTTGCGCCAAACGGACCATAGGCTCAGAAACCGTTTTGGATGCACCGATGGTACTCCTAGGTGACGAGGCTCAGGTGGAAGCTCGTTTCGGTCTGTTTGGAGATAGTGCTAATGTTGACTCAAGATAGGTGCACGGTTTTGCGCGCGAGCGTACCATAGGCTTAGAAATCGTTTTGGGCGCACCGATGGAAATTCTAGGTGACACGGGTCATGTCGAATCACGTTTCGTTTTGTTTGGAGATGGTGTTAGAGTCGATGCAAGATAGGTGCATGGTTTGCGCCAAACGTACCATAGGCTTAGAAACCATTTTGGATGCATCGATGGTACTCCTAGGTGACGAGGCTCACGTGCACGCTCGTTTCGGTCTGTTTAGAGATAGTACTAGTCTTGACGCAAGATAGGTGCACGGTTTGCGCCCGAGCGTACCATAGGCTCGAAAATCGTTTTGGGCCTTTTGATGGAACTTCTAGGTGGCGTGGGTCATGTGGAATCTCGTTTCTGTCCGTTTGGAGACGGTGTTAGAGTCAGTGCAACATAGGTGCTTGGTCTGCGCCAAATTTATCATAGGCTCAGAAATCATTTTGGACACACCCGATGGTACTCCTACGTGACGAGGCTCAAGTGGAAGCTTGTTTCGGTCCGTTAGGAGATATTGCTTGACGCAGATAGGTGCACGGTTTGTGCCAAACATACCATAGGCTTAGAAATTATTTTGGATGCACCGATGCAACTCCTAGGTGAGTGGGTCATGTCGAATCTGGTTTTGATCCGTTTGGACATGGTGTTAGTATCGGTGCAAGATAGGTGCACAGTTTAATAAACATACCATAGGCTTAGAAATCATTTTGGATGCACCGATGGTACTCCTAAGTGACGAGGCTCAAGTGGAAACTCATTCTCGGTCGGTTTGGAGATAGTGCTAATCATGACTCGAGATAGGTGCAAGATTTGCACCGAGCGTACCATAGGCTCAGAAATCGTTTTGGATGCAAACGATGGAACTCCGAGTGTGAGGTCATGTGGAATCTCGTTTCAGATCTGTTTGGGGACGGTGTTAGTGTCGGTGCAAGATAGGTGCATGGTTTTGCGCCAAGCGTACCATAGGTTCAGAAATCGTTTTGTTCACACCGATGGTACTCCTAGGTGATGAGCCTCATGTTGAAGCTTCGTTTGGTCCGTTTGGAGATAGTGCTAGTCTTGATGTAGAGAGGTGC
>CAJGYO010000408.1:0-82027 GCA_904845875.1 Miscanthus lutarioriparius | reverse complement strand
AAGCTATTTGTTCCTATGTACAATTTAGCTGCTATTAATTGCTATAGCTCAATTTAGCCCGCTGTTAGCTGTTTTTGGAGAGAGATCGCTAAATGGCTTAGCCCGTTATTTAAAGTGTACCATTACAATATTTTATATTAGAGGTGAAGTTAACTAGTATTCTTTTTCTTTTTTTAATGCTAAAAGAGTTTCTCAGCTGTTAAGAAAGCTAGGAGGTTTGAGCTTGCCACAAATCCTGCTACAAGAGCCGAGCAAACCAAAAAGAAGGCTAACCACTCTAGGCAGAGCTAGTCTTCTATCCAACACTCGATTTGCTTGTCCATCTTCTGCTAGTTGTCTCCCTGTTAGAATTTATACATGAATTATCCTTGAGGATCACTATCTTAATGACATGAAAACCTAATCCAAGATGAATTAGCACTAACCTTAACATGAAAATGTCATTAACCTGCTACACACCTTTGCCTGCGTGATGAGTTGATGTTGGTGATCCACCTGGATTGGCCTCCTGGTTGTCGGCGTCCAGTGGAACGCTGTCGCCATCAGTCTTCAAGCCGATTGCCATGCCTTCTTAGATCGGTAGATTAGGGATTTCTTAGTGGTGGTTTTCTCAGCAGTGTTCACTCCACCATTAGGTTGCCGGAATCCTTCTTATGGCATGGCACCGGTTGCACTACTACAGAAAATCTTTTCCGCAGCGCTTTCAGTTTGGGGCTCCGAGGTGGACGGCCCGATTGCCCAGCGTCGGTTATTCAAGGCAGGGCAGGCGGGCAGCAACTGCCTCGGTTAATACATTAACAGAGGCGGGCATTGCAAAATAACCACCTCGGTTAATAAGTATTAACCGAGACGGACATTATAAATAACCGCCTCGGTAAATCATTAACTGAGGCGGACATTGTAAAATAACCGCCTCGATTTAATAAGTATTAACCGAGGCGGACATTATAAAATAACCGCCTCGGTAAATCATTAACCGAGGCGGCATTGTAAAATAACCGCTTGATAATCAGGCCTAGCCCGCTAGCCCAAGAAACCCAGTTCCGAACAAACATATATATACCGGACTAGGGTTTTTAGCCTCAGCTCCTCACTCCCTCCTCAGCCACACTCCTCTCTCCCTCCGGTCTCCTCCCTAGCCCAACGCGCACTCCTCGCGAAGTCGCATGTTGTTGGTGTTTATTATCGCGTCACTTGTTTTAAGTACTTAGCCGCCTTTTATAAACCTATACATCCTAGCTTTACTAGGTTGTCATCCCTAGTGATGATGCCAGAAATATGTGTTGGTACTACATAATATTATTAGAATAACACTAAGTAGTTCTTATTAATTCAAGTGACTAGAAAGAATTATATATATATATATATACACACACACACACAAAGTATCCGCAAGTGCATAGATAATGTACCATTGTAACATTTTACCCGAGAGTATTTCAGGTATCGTTATTTATATTTTTACCATCGGAAAGGTCTAGCATGGATATGTATTGATAACTTATACTGTTGAAGGAGAAATAAACCATAGCCAATACTCTAAGTCATAGGATAAGATATGTATAAAGGATAAGTATTAATAATGATAAATCACTCAGAGCACTCCTTTCTATAGCATTAGCATGGTCAGGTAGAGTATTAAAGGAATAATTTCTAAGTCATTCTTAATTACAAGTCATAGCATACATTTTATTAGTGCAATTACACCTAGTAATCATTGCTAAGATCATCATCATATCTACACAAAACGGATATTACTAAGAAAAATTGAGGGCAGAGCTCGTTCTACCTTCGTAATCGACCATACGTGCACCTATATATTCGGGGTGGACTACAAAGGACTCAACGGGAGTGTCACATCCACGATCTATCATATGACCCGAATATAGGGTGTATCCGTGAGTAAACAACGATAAAGCACCATGCTTACACTATATGTCGACCACCCACCCATGAATCCCTAGAGTGAGGCGCTTATACTAACTTATGCATAAATATGATAACAATCTAACTATACTAAGCATATAATCAGAGTAGACGATGAACATCATAATGAAGAACATGAATAAGATGAATACCGATGTTGTCGTAAACAATTGTAACTAGTATATAAAAATAATGGAGAAACAAAGAGAGAGGATATAAAGTTTATACCGCACCACACTCTTGACAAGATCGGGAATCCAAGTGAAGTCCTCGCTTGCTTCCCTCTAGATTTATTCTAACTAGCTATGCTATGGAGGAGGAGTTCGAGGAGATTAGGGTTTACGTCTTCTAATGACTTGATGACTTATGAGCACTGGGGATGTAGGGGCTGGATTATATAGTCCTAAGGGTCCAACGTGAGCCCTTGGATCAAACCGACTTAAGCAACGGCGTAATGCATCATAGGAGGCGGTGGGGAACCGACATAGCAACGAGGGAGGTGGCTGTGTGGGCCCTAGGGCTAGGCGGCTGTAGGTGGGGGCCAAGCGGCCCCACATGTCAACGCCTCACCCTCCGCTTCGGTGTGGAGTCCTCCCGAGTCTTCTAGAGTCTTCCGGTGTCCGTTTCACGGTGGATAAGCGCAATTAAATCTGACATGTAGGTCCACCTTAACTGTTTTCTGATTAAACCCTGCTGGAAACACAAATTCATAAAAACTCATGAAATTTATTAGTTTAAACCCCTAAACCTTGATTGGTGATTATATTTATGCCCTTATGCATGTTTATTTGATGATTTATGATGGTTGTTAACTACCGTCAACACGCACGGAGCCTGGCGCCCCGCATCCGACATGCCCCCTCCCTTCCCTGCGGCCCCTCCCCAACCCTCCCTCTCTCCACCACTCTCTCCCATGATGGCTACCGGCGGCGGCGCACGGTTTCTGATAGCGCAGGCCCGGCTCCTAGCGGCGGCTCCTCCCGGATCCAGCGTTGGGCAGGGCGCAGGGCGGCTTGGCCCCTCCCGGTAGTGCGGAGCAACAGCAGCAGCGGGTGGCGGCACGGATCTGCCCTCCTCCCCTACCTACATGGCTCCACCGGCGGGTGGCGTCGTGGATCCGGCGGGATGGAGCCACCACGGCGCTGATCCTGAGGAGAGGTGGCCTCTGGCGGCATATTCAGCGGGATGGAGCCACCACGGCGTGGATCCGTCACTCTCTTCTCTCCCTCACTTCTCTCGGTGGTGGTGATGGAGGGCCGGCTCTCTAGGCACCGCTCCCCAGGCCGGCGGCGACGGGACGTGCGGTGGCGCATTGGGCCAGCGGTGGCGTGCCTCACCCTCTTCTCTCCCTCACTTCTCTCGGTGGCGGTGGTGGAGGGAGAGATCCGAAGGCTGGAGGCCGGATCCACGCTCGTGGTGGCCGGATCTGGTGAGTAGCCGTCGGATCCGGCGAGTGGGTGTGGACAAAAGATGCTCGGTAGTTCACCGAGGGGTATCCCGATGATGGTAGATTTGTCGGTGGGGTGCGCGTATCGTGAATCGGATGGTGACACAAGGCGAGAGAGGCAATGATTTAGAAGTTCGAGCCGTCGATCAACATAATACCCTACGTCCTATGTCTTTGGTGTATTGTATTGTATATGAGATGTAGTAGCCGTTGACTAGGGGACCCCTGCCTCTACTTATATACTCTGGAGGGGTAGGGTTACAAGGAAAGTAGCCTATTTGGTATTATACAATATCTTGCGGTGCACGTGCCGTGCAATCCTTGATCTTGTGGCCTGGGCCACCTCTGAGGGTGCAGCCCATGTCTTGTCTTGTGGATACCGGGGACCATACCCCCATAGCTAATCCCCGAGCCTAATAGTAGGTGACGTAGTCACGTGGTGCCAGGGTCAGAAAGTAGAAGAAAGGCAGAAGACCGACCGAGCAGGCAACCAGTCCACGGGCGGAGCCCTGAATTGAAAAGCGCACATTCACCGCAAGGTGAAGTGTGCCCACTTAGTCCCCGAGCTTGCTGGAAGATGAAGAATGAATGTTGTAGCAGGGTCAAAGAAAAAGAAGTCTGAAAGCTTGTCGACGTCGTCTGACATGCACGTATCAAGACCCTAGACGTGCTGCCCAAGATCAGCACCCTGATCTGAATAGTATAGAGCAGCTTGATAGCACATCGATGAGGCATAGCAAGATCCGACCATGAAGGGAGTCCCCGGTGTAGCTGGCGACGTTCGAGCTCCGAGGAGTCCCTGGCGTAGCTGGCGATGTCCAAGCACCGAGGAGTCCCGGCGTAGCTGGCGATGTTCGAGCACCGAGGAGTCCCCGGTGTAGCTAGCGATGTCCGAGCACCGAGGAGTCCCCGGCGTGAAGTTAACGCGTCCGGCGCCCGACGAGTCCCTCGTGTAGCCGGCGATGTTCGAGCACCAAAGTAGTCCTCGATGTAGCTGGCGATGTTCGAGCACCGAGGAGTCCCCGGCGTAGCTGGCGATGTCCGAGCACCAAGGAGTCCCCGGTGTAGCTGGCAACGTCCGAGCACCGAGGAGTCCTCGGCGTAGCCGGCGACGTCCGAAAGCACCGAGGAGTCCCCGGCGAAGACGATGTCCGAGTACAAAGTAGTCCCAGCCAGAAGCCGGGCGATGTCCGAGCACCAAGTAGTCCCCGCGCGAGTGGGCGATGTCCGAGCACCGAGGAGTCCCCGGCGTGATTAGCGATGTCCAAGCACCGAGGAGTCCCCGACGTAGCTAGCGATGTCCGAGCACCGAGGAGTCCCCGGTGTAGCCCGTGATGTCCGCAAGGTGAAGTGGGGTGAAGTGTGCCCACTTAGTTCCCGAGCACGAAGAATCGGAAGCGCCGAGGAGTAACCGGCGTAGCTAGCGATGTCTGGGCACCGAGGAGTCCCGGCGATTCGGGCGATGTCCGAAAGCACCGAGGAGAGCCCCTAGCGTAAGCTGGCGATGAAGCACGAAAGCGACGAACAGTCTGGTCAACTTGTCGGCGCGGCGTGAGCATTGAGTAGAAGCGACCGTGGTGAATGTCCGATCAATCGTCGGGCGACGATGTCCCATGAACCTAGCGGTCCGACCCGGTTGATCGGTGGAGAAGTCCGAGCACCGGTGGTCCGATCACCGGACGATGATCCCGCAATACAAATATGTAGAAACAGATAGTACTTGATGTAAAAATATATGAACTCGGAGAAGAATCAGCAATGGTGATGAAATAACGTATGCAGCTCGACGATCAGTTGGTGTGAAGATGTATTTATATTTAATACAAACCGCTCGACAAGTTAGTGTGTAGCTGAGTCTCCAACCCTAGCTAGCCCGTTAACCATAACGCGGAGCGCGCGAGCCCGTGTGCGTGTAGAAAGAACAAAGCGTCCGCTAAGGAGCCGCTGCCAACCACCCATAACGCAGAGGGGCGACGCCGCACGTAGGGAGGAGCCAGAGACAAGGCCGTCTCTGGGGACATCTGAGCATCAACATGACTGTTCGGGGGTTCGGAAAATCGTTTGGAGAGAAAACATGGAGAAAACAGCTCGGAGAAACATTATGGCAATATACGAAGATTGAAGAATATTTAGAAAAATATTAAAGCGTGACTTAGCTTTAGATAGAACGTCTAGTCGGTGGCGTTTGGCGTTATCTAGTCGGCGTTAGGCAGGTCGGATACGGATAGATCGTTGTCGTAGCCGCATTCAATCTGGTCGGAGAAGCGATGCTACATGACGCTTTGGGATGGTCGAGCGGAATAGTCGATTGCCGCAGTAAGCGGTGAGAGCTGCTCCCCGGTATATTCTTGATGAAGCCGAGTAGTTCTGGATCGTCTTCTATGTTGTTGCCATTGCTGCAGGGCTTTGTGTTGAGTCGAATCGTCGGATCATGCATGGAGATGTACGTATACATGCAAGCAACCAAGATTGGTTTGGCTTGCAAGTTGCTGCACGTGTGTCACCGTCTCGTAATGACAAGACTTCTTGATTACTGAGACCTTGATCATTGATGTGTGTTGGAGACGGAGAAGGCGGAATTGCAGATCGACTTGTGATTAGATCGGATCTGAACAAAGCTGAGATGAAATCGCATCTGGAGCGGACGTAGACGAGACGACACGCAGTATTCTTGATGCCGAACTTGCTATGGAGCACAGAATCACGCGGCCAAACATAGGAGTATCAGGACGAGTGGCGTAGCGACGTCAAGCCGCCACAAATAGCCTCAAGACGACGACTCCATCGTAGGTGAGCGTCGCCGCCGCTAGAAGCCAAATTGCCACGGATGGGATTGATCTTGAGGTCCATCTGGTTCGCCATGGATCAGCACGCACGAACCCCTACTTGACGCGCTAACTGTCGACAAAAGATGCTCGGCAGTCCACCGAGGGTTATCCGTGATGGTAGATTTGTCGGTGGGTGCGCGTAATCAGAACCGGATGGTGACACAAGGCGTGAGACAGCGATTTAGACAGGTTCGGGCCGTCTAATCGACATAATACCCTACATCATATGTCTTTGGTGTATTGTATTGTATATGAGATGCAGTAGCCGTTGACTAGGGGACTCCTGCCTCTCTTTATATATTCTGGAGGGGTAGGGTTACAAGAAAAGTAGCATATTTGGTACTATACAATATCTTATGGTGCACGTTGACCCAGTCTTGTGCACGCGCCTGATCTTATGGGCTGGACCACCTTTGAGGGTACGGCCCATGTCTTGTCTTTGTGAATACAAATATACCCCCACAGTGGGTGACCTCCTCCAGCGACGGTCAAAGGGCGCTGGATGGGCTTAAGCGGGCCCGTGGGTGGGCTCGCTGGGCTTATCCATGGGCTTTTCTTTTTTTCTTTTTTTATTTGATTAACCGAGACGGGTATTTGAACCGCCTCGGTAAAGCCACGATTAACCGTGACCTATCTACCGAGGCGGTTTAACCGCCTCGGTTAATAATATTTGCCGGCCACGGTTACATTTTTATGTAGTAGTGTTGGAACCGAGTCAGGATGAATTAGTCTGCCCATCCGATCAATGTGCGATGAAAGAGGTGGTGGCCATACAGTAGTATGTGCCATTTCTGCAGAAGAGCTAGCATTTTGTATAGCACTTCAGTAGGTGAGATGGGGAATTTATGCTTAATAATTTAAATCCTGTTTCCCATCGTCCATACAAAAGCAAATAACTTCACATCATAGGAATTGACCCCAGGATAAATCCAGTGATTATAGGTTGTGGCTAGATAACATGCATTGATAGAAGATATGATCGACTGTTCATACCCTCCTTCCAATTTTCTTCAAAGTAGCCCCTGTTTGAGGTTGGTTATGAAATGCTAGCCAAAGGAAAACTCTCCGGCTCCGTTTAGTTGGGCAAAGTTTGCGCATGCAAACTTTGCATAGTGAAGATTCCCTACTGTAGCATTTCGTTTGTATTTGTGAATTATTGTCCAAACATTGACTAATTAGGCTCAAAAGATTCGTCTCGCAAAATTAAAGCAAACTGTGCAATTAGTTTTTGATTTCATCTACATTTAGTACTCCATACATGTACCGCAAATTTGATGTGATGGGAAATATTCTTTTTGCATAGTGCACTTTTCAGGAGTTTGGAGGAACTAAACAAAGGCTCAGTTTAAGTGGCATCTTATTCTTCCTAGCTTAGCTTCTTTAATCCTTTTTACTAGCTAGTGAACCCACCCGAGGATAGCGGTCAATAAATAGATCTTGAGGTGTAAGTTCGTTCCTCCATACTTCTCAGGTAGTCCCAATGGTGTATTGATGATGATTTCTATCCTCATTAAATGACTTGTCACGTAGGCAAAATGCTGACATGGCAACGTAGTTAATGAAGAAAGAGAGCAAAAATCATAGAAATGGTTTCCTCATGAAGAAACCAGGTCTTCTCTTGACCCAATGCACCAAGAAATCATGAAATCGCCATTGGGGAGAAACCACTAGTTTCTAGGGGGCTCGTGTCACACTCCTATTAGAGGAAGAAGATAGAGTTGGGAGAGAGAAAAAGAAAATAATTATTACTCATAGAAACAATGGGGTGGAAATTAGTATTTTTTTGGTGCGGTATCCTATGTTATAGAAACTACTAGTTTCTTTTATTGGGACTGCCCTCGTATCTCCAAATTAGTTGATCATTGTCATCATTTAGATCTATCTCACCTAACATATTAATGAATTCTTTCCAACCGTTTCAGTGCAAACGTCCTAGTAAATTGCAAGAGTACTATATCCCATCAAAGGCTGTAGGGATCGGGCGACCTCCAAGCACATGACCGTGAACTAAGCGGGGGACAACATCAATTAGGTCAGAAAACTTAACCTAAGGCAACTTCACACAAGATGAACTTACACATGAAAGATGTGTAACTAAGGTTAGTTAGTGCTCTACCTATCAACTACCCAAAAGTTTCACACACTGCCAAAACGTACTCTAGCCTAGCTAGGAGCTACTCTACGGATGGTTAAAGGCACACAACAAAACTAATAATTCTAAAATGATCGAACGAACAGCATTGCATTGTGCAGATGTTTATTTTAAAAACTGTTATTTTTTAACTAGGATATTCTGGTAAGTGTTTAATCCTCTACTAAGAGCATATTCAACAATGCAACTCAAATCAGACCCTACTTACCTGTTTGGGTAGCCACCCATTTTCATACTACCTTTTTTTTTTTTCTTTCAAAACCAGCAATGCTACCTACACCATGCCTCTCAAATTCATTTTAGGAGTGGATGATCCCTTCCTTGTCGCCATTGACGAACACGGCCACATATAGCGAGCAAGCTGCCGCCGGTGGAGTGGTCGGAGGAGGTTGCTGGAGAGTAGCCGGAGGAGGGCGTCGCGCCCCACACTGGCAGGCCAGCCCCTCCTACACTGGGGAGGGCCACCACGCCTGACCTAGAGAGGTGCAGAGGGAGAAGCAGCCTGTGGGGAGGAGTGGCCAGCGGGTTGCCGTGCTGGGGAGGGCCGCGCGCGGGGAGGGCGTGCTAGAGGGCCACGTTGTCGAGGGCGCACTAGGAGGGTCACCGCACCGGCGAGGAGTGCCTCGTAGGAGAGGAGCGTCTCGCCAGGGAGGAGCGGCCGGCGGGTCGCCACGCGCGGGGAGGAGTGGCCGGCGAGTTGCCATGCGAGGGAGGGCGCGCGAGAAGAAACACCGAATAAACTTTTGGTTAGTCTAGTTGTGGAGCAACAAGAAGGGTAGCTGGGGTTTTTTTTGCCTCCACTGCCTAAATTGTGGATAGGGGCCTAGTACGGGGTATTGCTGAAGATGCTCTAAGATACTCCATCTGTTCCAAAAACAACTATTGTTTTAAGTTCAACCAAAAATATATAAAATAAAAGAACATCAACACTTATGACACTAAATAAGTACATTACAAAAATATATTTCATAATGAGTCTAACAGTATTTATATGATATTATAAATATTAGTATTTTTTTATAAGCTAACTTAGGATAAACCTAAAACAACAATAACTTTAGGACCGAGAGCCCACGCAGTTATGGTGGGCCGCCAACACAGAGCCCATGCAGTTTTCTCTTTTCTGCCAGCCCAAATGCCCAAATATACGGGTTCCTGTGATTCTATCTGGTACGCATCTATAGATCAGGGCTACGTGCTACCAAACCAGGCACGCAGCCGCCATTAGTGTCCGCCATCATCACCCGTACGAAAATGCTGAGGCAGCTTCATCTGTGCCGCGTTGATGCCGTGCGCCTCTTCGGATGCCGACCCTCCCTTATCCAACGACACTTCCTCCGAGCCTGCAGCAGCCACCGGAGCCTGCAGCAGCCAAAGACCCGCGATGGGTGATGCTGAACCTCCGTGGCCGGCCGCCGCATGGACAACTCATTCGTCGCTGACTCCAAGACCGTCGCGGGCTCCCGCACCCGCTTCCCAGGCCAACAACACCTACGCGTCTCTTTGGGAGGCGCCGCGCCGCCGGCGAGCTCCTTCCTCTACTACGATTTTCCAGATAGCGTGCCTGGCGAGGACGACGACTACGACGACATCAGGGTCGACGTCGTCGCTGCCCATACGAGATTCGGTCCTCTTGAGGAGATTAGGGTCTCTGTCTCTGCTCCCCGATCGAGATTTTTTGACGAAGACCGAGAGGGTCTATGCACACCGCCCCAGGTTGTACAGTGGGAGCACAGGGCTGCTGCGACGAGGCGAGAACGATCTCCTCGTGGTCCAGGTCGACCTGTGGTACGATCTCGATGCGCGACAGAAGATGGTCGAGTTTTGTGTGCTCCGCACCGGCACCGGCACCGACATGCGCCAGTGGGAGCTCATGGAGCCAGTGCCCATTCTTCGGGATGACGACAATGTGGTGGCGCCAGTGGAAGGCAATGCTCTCATCCCTGTCGGCGACCGTTACCTATGCTGGGTCGACTGCAAGAATGGCTTCTTCCTCTGCGACATGGCTGACGAGGCCAGGCCCAAGGTCCGATACGTACCTGTGCCTGCTGAGGTGAGCCATTGTTGCAGCTCTGATGACCACGACGACTACGACGACAAAGACCTGTTTCCATTGAAGTACACCAAGAAGATGGACGCCGCAGGGGCTAGCAGAGTGAGGTTTGTCTGCATCGACCCCCACTGCTGCTGCGGAGGTCCCGGCAGGAGCACATGCGCGCACTCCCACTTCGCCTTCACCGTCAGGATCTGGACGATGGATCTCAACATGGACGACAAGCCATTGGCGTGGGTGAAAGACGGAGAGATGGACTGCGAGGAGGTCTGGGCGCTTCTGGGATACGAGGGCCTCCCGCGAGCAAATCTCCTGTGCCCCGTCGTGTCCTTGGACAACCCCAATGTTGTCTGCTTTTTGGTCTCCCATCGTCGCTTGAACAAAAACGAGGATCTGAAGGTATGGATGATTCAGCTCAACATGAAGTCCAAGACGCTGCTGTCAGTCGTGCAGCTCACAGGTGCCTCGAGAGCGTTCGATCATTTACCAGCAGAACTTCAGTACAAACCAGAGAACACAAGGTAAAGGTTTTCAGTTATTCAAATAATCTCGAATCTAGTATGACATTACTGCTAGTTACCCGCAGATTTTGAAATTTGAGCTGGTGTGTAATTGTGTAGCCGGGCAACAAAATTCATTATAAAGCCATCACTTGACATAAGTATTCTCATGGTCAATTTACTATGTTGTCATCATAATTTATAGCTAAAAAACATTATGAAAAATAATAATCACTTCTTAATTTGCTTAAGGAGCCACCTCTTCCTCCTCAGTGTGCTTCAACAGTTAGGATGTCATACAAATCTAGCTAAGATGTCATACAACTCTAACTAGGATCTGGAAAAGGGCGCTGGCAGCACATACACAGAAGGGCATGGCGAGCGAAGTGTATCATTGGAGAGCGACTCTTGACTCGTAATGCAAAAAGAGTGGAACAAGGAGGTGCAGTTCCCTGATGAATCTAGACAGAGCGGTTGCGTTTGGCAGTGCTCATTGGTTTCTCACGTGATGCGGAGTAGGATAACCGCTGTGAAACCAGCCCTACAAAAATCTAGGTGGACTGATCTTTTTATTAGTCTCGCTACCAAATGCATGAACGCCTTTATGGCTCGACGTGGCAGTGATGATAAAGTAAAATAGTGAATCAACCAGATGAATGTCTAGGAAAAATTCAGCTGTAAAACAGTAAAAAATGATTGTTTCCCAGAAGAGTCATAAAAAATATGTTCATGCAAAATATTTGTCTTAAACCGAATACATAATTGTATTGTATGGTCCTGTTTGGTCCAATTTTTATCGGAAAAGCTTCCCTTATAAACTGCATAGATAGACAAAAAAAGGATGATCAATAATCAAAGATACACTGGTATGTTTTAGCTTCTATGTTTTAATACAAATGAAGTATGTGGGGAAGAAGTATGGTCCAAAATGGTTGTAGAAAAGTATAACAATTAACTTGTCTTAGCTTATTTTATTTATAAGCAACTTATAAGTTGTACCAAAGTGCAGGTTCGATGTTGCTAACGATGAGCATGATTCGCAAGACACGCTGACACATGATATATATAAGCACGCAAAACGTTAAATCCAGAGGGCATCCTTGTCTGGCACGAATTTGAAGTTGTTATATGGTGTGCCGTAGGTGGCCTAACAAGACTTGGCCACCACATCGCCGCTAAGTGTTTTACACTAAGAATATATTATGGCTTCAAAAGTAGTGGAAACAAGAAAAGATAAAATTAAATTGATAGATTTGAATGTGAGTGAATTGAATGTCCATTTTGTGAAGTTGTCAAAATAGGAAAATGACCTCACCATTGCATTCCTCTTGTAGAGATGGTGAAAAACCATATATAGAACGTCTAATTCGGAGTATGGATGAAACAGTTATGCCCCGGCAAGATGCTCCAGCATCGGAAGTTTCGACCCATGTTGGAAGTTCCGAGGGTTAGAGGTTCCTACGGTCGTCAGAAGTTCTGACATTTGGGTTGGAACTTGTGGTAGAACCGCCCAAGTTATGATGATTCACACGCACTTATCATTGTCTTAAAGACTTCTAACCATTATGTGTGGGACTCACACAACTCCGGTAGTCTATCGGGCGTCATCGGAGATCCCGAATCATCCACTTTTCACATCCGATCAGGATCATTACAGAAGACATTGTAGTATTACAACAGTTGATACAAATAAATTACATCAGAGTTAAAGAGCGGAAGTATTACAAACCATTTATTTAAGTTTACAAACCATAAGTTTTTGCCTTCTCAAACAAAGTAGGGTAGCATGACTAACACAACTTTATTCATTACATGAAAGTATCATCTTGCCCAAGGATGGGAGTACAACACATCTACTGCTGGCTATCATCTTCTAGAACCGACATACAACAGGGACAAAAGCCTACCTGCTTTTGGGGTTCACCTGCAACAGGGGTTAACAAACCCTGAGTACTGAATTGTACTCCGCAAGACTTACCCGACGAAAAGAAAAAGACTCCAAGGGTATGCAGGCTCGAGGGATACAAGATAAGTTTTAGCAAGAATCAAGATTACCATTTGCGGAAAAGCTTACTAAAGTGGATCCTTACTTACAACATTTTAGCTCAACGTTAATTTCATTATTAGTATCCAATTTGCACCTGTTCTAAATCAATTCACTTCTTTAACCAACACATCTCATGTCATAAGTATCATAGTTTCATTGATAAACTACGATGTATGGTCAGAGGGTCGAGTCTCCATAACCGAGGAGCACGACGATTCGAACCGATAAAAACCCAGCCGGGGATTCCCAACCGATAAAAACCCAGCTGGGGATTCCCAACCACACGACATATGCATGTTCCAGACCTACATATATCAATCTTCACTCGGATCCTCCAAAACATGAACCGGTCCATGCTACCTGAGAGCACAGTACTCCACCACCCTACGTCATCCTAGATGTTTCTGTAGGGTGGGTACACGCTACTCTCGCCATCTCCCACTCCTAGTGCGCGGTTGTCTTTTCACACAATGGAATAGCCAAGGTATCAGACTTACCGGAGTATGTGTGAGGCAGAACCCCCCGAAATAGCACACTTACGGAGGCGCTCGTCTTCCACTAGACACTAAGCACCCCGAAAGCGAGATACTTCGAGCAGTTCCGTCGGGCACACCCCAAGGGAGAACCCGAATAATCCACATTTTGCATCCAGGATCCAATAATGAGAATGGGTTTATAATATTTAGTCCATTTCATACAACAAGAGTTCTTGGAAATAAATTATTATAATACCAGAGTTCAGAGTGTGGAAATTAAACAGCGGAATTAAAATAAATATCTAGCGATACGATACAAGGATCCATCTGTACCCACCAGAAGAATCCTCCACTCAAAAGCCATCCAGAAGCTGCACCTGCAATAGGGGTAAATAAACCCTGAGTATACAATGTACTCGTAAGACTTACCTGACTAGTGGGAATAGTTTCCCAACTCCAACGGATATGATAGGCATTATGGCTTGATGGTTTTCTTTTAGCAGAAAACATTACTAATCGTGAATCCTTATGTGTTCATTTTATTAGCAGTCCAGATTAGTCCATTAACTAACCATTCTAGGTAAGCACCTATTCTACTTTCAAGCAGAAGTTGAGCAATCAGATACATTCTTCACTTTTTATCTTCCAGTTCTTACTATGATGCTAGATCATAGTCATGCCGTACCGCATCACGCGATGATTCGCGAACCAATGTATCCCTACTGGGTACCCCGAAACACATGCCCCGCTTGTACCCTAGGCACAAGCGAGACCAACCCACCACCCTCCTATCATGGGTCTAGGTCCCGTCCAAACTTGGACTCCAAGCCCCCGCTCCTGAGTCCCGGACTCAGTGCGGTGCTTAGACCTTCACCATCCCTGCCTCTAATCAGTCGGTCCGGAAAGAGCCGGAACCCATGACAAGAGAGCAATGAGCCTTCCCGCACCCATACACAAGTATGTGTTCAGGATAATAAGTCTGTGACCTGACTACCATCCACAGCAACGGACGGTCCTTAACCGACATGGACAGGGAAAACAGTGTAACCAAGCGGTGCCCCATTGGTCGTGGGACACAACCTGTTAGACCCACCAATACCCGTACCATATCCCTGTCCGATCTCCATTTTTCCTTTAACCATTTTATTATGAGAGTAGTAATGATAATCACCTACCGTGAGTAATGGCAGGTTACTCACGCTACCGAAAAACCTACGCATTCAGCTACTCGATCTATACTAGTAGTACTCATAGGTAGATATATCTATGCATCTAGTTTTCACCAAAGTCCTGAAACGTAATGCACATCTCATATATATATATATATATAGTTATTATTTAAAATAAGGGTTATGCACCAGGGCTTGCCTTGGGCAGGCGGAGTGTCAGCAAAGTCAGCAGCTGGTGGCTTCGGGGCTCCCTCCGGTACGAAGATCTCCTCCTCGTACTCCTGCTCGCCCGCGGTCACGAACTCTACCAACTCGTTCTCTACATGCATGAAATGACGATGCAACACTTAGTAATACGACAACAACAACTCTTAAAATAAGGATACATCTACTAAGCTATCAAGCTACCTCTAATGACTAAGATACTAAGCTAAGCATCATTTCCATCAAACCGGTTTCACCTAACAAGTGCTAGTTAACCACTAAAACATATTCTTACTCTTATTAACGATTTAATATATATATATATATACTAAAACGGGAGTACTTAGCTACATTATTTCTCAACCTATTCTAGAGCTACAAAAATTACAGTGAGCATATAATAATATAATGAACCTACTGTAAAAATTTCATGGCCAAAACTATTACCAATTTGCCACAAAAATTCATACAAATATTCATCTAAATAATGCTAAGCTTTCCTACATAAATTAATGGACCTAACCTTCTCATAGATAAATGTAAACTAACTACATCAACAGATAGATCACATTTTTATTAACCTAACAAATTTTGTTTCACTATTTTTGGCACCTGCTCGAATTGATATGCTTTTTCCAAAGTTCTACTTACTTCATAAAATAATAAGCTATTTCTAATCCTTAATAAAAAGGAAAACGATTCCCTCCCGCGCGGCCCAACTTGGCCCACGCAAGGCGCGGCCCGCGCGCGTGCTGATCAACTTGCAAAAACGCTCTTGTGTTCTCCGATAATACTACTAACACTATGTGCACTATTTCAACAAACTATGACTTTGCAACAAAACCCTCGTTCCTTCTCTCCTTCACAACGGAGAGTTCCTCGCCCTGGCCGCGCACGCCGGCACGGCGACCGATGGCACTGGCGACCCCCGCCGGCCAACCGAGACCTTCCCCGCCCTATCTAAGGGACCGGTGCTCACCTAGACGCAGACGCGAATCGATGGGCGGTGAAAACATGGGCCGGGACGTCGTAACAAGACCTGGCCACGCCGGCGCGGATCCTGTGGCAACGACAAGGGCGTTCCGGTGAGCTCTGGCATAACAGATGTCATTGAAGCAGTGGACAAGCATCAGTGACTCACCACGCAACTACCTGTGGCGGTGGCTTGGCCAGAGATGGCCTGGGCCCGTCTGGCCGCGTGAGCACGGCAAGCCCTAGGTAGACTACGGTGGCGTGGCCACGTCAACGCCGTGGGGGTGGCAGTATGGCTAAAGCTTAGGTGCGCATGGCGAGAAGGAGTGCCAGACGGTGCTGGGGGTGCAACCAATTTGGCTCAAAGTGAGGAGATGGAAGCTACCCACGGTGAGGCGGGCTGGACCTTTAATGACGCGGCGGCGGAAGGAAAACTCCAAATTGGAGTTTGGCCATGCCTCAATCAACACGGGGTGGGGACAGTCAGCCAGGAGACTTGACGACGGTGCCAGAGAAGCCAAGCCATGGTCTGAGATGACTTCACCCTGCCGTATTCACTGATGCGACGTAGTCAGCCATGGGAGAAATGGTGGGGGCGGTGAACCGGGGCTTGTCACGACTCATCTTGGGGGAACGTGGTTGTCATGACCCGAATTGCGCGCGCGGTGATGCTACGGATAGCACACGTGCGCCATCGACCTAGCGCTGTCTCCGCGGCTGCTGTGCCATAAATGCCAAAGCGAAGGGTAGCAGTAGAGGAGGGGCAAGCCCTCGTGTGCGCGGCTAAAGACCGGGCGCGTCACGACACCGCACGCGTAGCAGCGGCACCACGATAGTGAGATGAAGGCAGTGGAGCAGCGAGTGGCAGCCCACAGCGTAGGGCGGCAGCGGCGGAGCAGCAGCGTGACAGCTGTGTGGGGCGGCTGCGCGTGAGGGTGGCACGGCGGCCAGGGCACCAGGCCCGCGTGGCGGTAGCACTGCGCGGCCAGGGCGACCTACCACGGTGGCCAACCGAGCATGGTCGGGTGCGCGCACGCGGAGCGCCCGACGCTGCGACCCTGAGACGCGGTGACCACACCCACACGAGGGAACAGGTCGAGAACGTGTTGTGCACGGCTTTTAAAGCGATCAAATCTCCTAAACGGTTGCTCCTACACCCAAACCGCCTTCACTACAATCTAGTTGGCACATGGGGCTACCAAACCGAGCAAATATACCATACCACTCCTAAACTCGATTCTTCAAAATAAATCACCCAACTTTATTGTGCCAATCGGTTTTTAGACTTAAGAATTTGACTAAGTCTTGAGCTGGACTTTGTTTCAAATTCAATTTCCGAGCTATTAGAAATGTTAGCTAGGGTTATCATCTTACTAAAACCAAAGTTGCACTATCTTCAATAAAATGTGTACTTCAAACTTTATTAAGGTGTCGCCTATGTTTTTTATAGCATTTTTGCTTAATAAAAATTGGTTTCCAACCTTAAGTGATATAAAATGACTATTAACTTTCTTTATGTATCATTTGTGTTAGCCATTTTTCATGCCAAGAAACTTGTTTTCGCACCTACTCACAAACATTAACACATAAACATGATGCTCACGAAGCATTTTAGCAGAAGATTTGCAGTGTAACACCGAGGGTGTTACAACTCTCCCCCCTTAAGAAAAATCTCGTCCCAAGATTTCATATGCCTAGTGTGGAAAAGAGATAGGAATAAATTTCGATTTAACATGATTACCTCGATGAACTAGAAAGAAGATGGGGGTAATGCTTTGAGATATAGCTTTCTTGCTCCCAAGTTGCTTCGTCCTCCGAGTGATTTTGCCACTGAACTTTATAGAACTTCACCACCTTGTTTCTAGTCACTCTTTCTTTCTCATCTATGATCTTAACAGGATGCTCAATATAAGACCAGTCGGGCTAGAGGGAAAGTCCTTCAATTTCATTACTTCCTCGAGAACTCTCAAACATTTCTTCAATTGAGAAACATGGAAAACATTGTGTACTGCTAACAATATGTCTAGAAGTTGGAGACGGTAAGCAACAGGACCGCATCGCTTCAAAACCTTATAAGGACCCACATAGCGAGGAGCTAGCTTTCCGTGGACGCCAAATCGATGCACCCCTCTCATGGGAGGTACCTTGAGATACACATGATCTCCAACTGCAAATTGCAAAGGCCTTCTTCGCTTGTCCGCATAAGTTTTCTGTCGACTCTGAGCTGCCTTCAAATGGCTCTGAATAATGCTAACTTGCTCTCAAGATTCCTTGATAAAATCAGGTCCAAAATATCCACGGTCACCCACTTCAACCCAGTTAAGCGGGGTTCTACATTTCTTTCCATACAGAGCTTCAAAAGGTGCCATATGAATGCTTTCTTGGTAGCTATTGTTGTAAGAAAACTTAGCTCATTTCAAGCATTCATCCCACTTCTCAGGAAAAAAGATGACACAAGCTCTTAACATATCTTACAGTACCTTATTCACCCTTTCTGTTTGTCCATCCGTCTGCGGATGATAGGCTGAACTTCGGAGAAGATGAGTTCCAAGATATTTCTGAAGTTGCTCCCAGAAGTGGGAGACAAAGACTGATCCCCTATTAGAGACGATAGTAAGGGGAACTCCATGTAAGGTCACAATCCGGTCAAAATACAGCTGAGCATACTTCTTGGCTGAATATCTGGTATCCACCGAAACAAAATAAGCGGATTTAGTGAGACGATCCACAATGACCCAAATAGAGTCATAGCCCTTGATGTGCGAGGTAAACCCACAATAAAATCCATGAAAATGTCTTCCCATTTCCAAACAGGGATAGCAAAAGCTGTAAAAATCTAGGCATACGCATGTGGTCCGCCTTAACTCTTCCACAAGTATCGCATTCCGCGACGTACTTGGTGATATCCTGCTTCATATTTGACCACCAATACAAGTGGTGCAAATCATGGTACATCTTGTTACTGCCAAGATGAATGGACAACTTGGAATTATGAGCTTCATCCAAAATCTTTCTTCTAAGCTCCTCATTTGACGGAACCACTAAGCAGTTCTTGAACTTCACTACACCTTGATCGTCAATACTAAAATGAGGGCCACGCCCTTCGGCGATTAGCTTCTTAATGTGAGGAATTCCTGAAGCATCTTGCCTTTGCTCGATAATAATTTGCTCAAGTAGATTCGAGACTAGAGCAATGTGGGCTAGCACCTCAGCATGGTTGAGAGATAAAGGGGTTTCTTCAACCAGATACGACTTCTGACTCAAAGCATCAGCTACCACATTAGCTTTTCCAGGATGGTAATGAACCTCCAAATTATAATCCTTGATTAATTTAAACCATCTCCTTTGCCTCATGTTTAACTCAGTTTGAGTGAAAATATACTTGAGGCTCTTGTGATATGTAAAGATGTGCACTTTGTTTCCCAACAAATAATACCTCCAAATTTTTAGAGCATGCACCACAATAGCTAGCTCTAAATCATGGGTGGGATAATTCACCTCGTACTTTTTTAGCTGACGTGAAGCATAAGCTATCACACGCCCATCCTACATAAGCACACATCCCAACCCCATCTTCGAGGCATCACAATATACATCAAAAGGTCTGTCAATATCTGGTTGGGAAAGAATAGGAGCAGTGGTAAGGAAATGCTTTAGAGATTGGAAAGCTTCCTCACAAGCCGGACTCCACACAAACTTGACATCTTTCTGGAGTAACTTGGTCATAGGTTGGGCTATCCTGTAGAAATCAGTAATGAAACGCTGATAATACCCAGCAAGACCAAGAAACTGATGGATCTGATGCACTGACTTTGGAGACTTCCAATTTAACACATCTTGTACCTTGCTTGGATCCACCGAGATGCCCTCAGGAGTCAGCACATGTCCCAAGAACTGCACCCGATCCAACCAGAATTCATATTTGCTGAATTTGACATACAGCTTGTGTTCCCTCAATCGAGTCAACACTATCCGGAGATGTTGGGCATGCTCTTCTTTGTTCTTGGAGTAGATCAAAATATCATCAATAAACACCACTACAAACTTGTCCAACTCCGGCATGAAGACTGAATTCATGAGATACATGAAGAATGCAGGAGCATTGGTGAGACCAAAAGACATGACTAAGTACTCATACAACCCATACCTAGTAGAGAAAGCTGTCTTTGATATATCTTGGGGTTTGATCTTAATTTGATGATAACTTGAACGAAGGTCAATCTTGGAGAACACCTTTGCACCAGCCAACTGATCAAACAAAGTATCAATACGAGGTAAAGGATACTTGTTCTTAATGGTTACCGCATTGAGAGGGCAGTAATCCACACACATCCGAAGAGTGCCATCCTTCTTCTTCACAAAATGGTTGGACAACCCCTTGGTGAAGAGCTAGGACCGATGAATCCCTTTTCCAACAACTCCTCTAACTGCTTCTTCATCTTTGCTAGTTCCTCCGGGGCCATGCATGAATTTAGAGTAGTGCCAGGCTCTAACTCAATAGTAAACTCCACATCTCTATCCGGTGGTAACCCAGGTAGATCTTTAGGAAAGACATCTAGAAACTCATAGACCATAGGAATAGAGGCAAGATCAGGAGAAGCTTCAACATGAGCAACAACTGGTGAAGCTGACTCGGAAGGTATGAGAAGAGACATTCTATCCTCAGAAGAACGAAGCCATAGCTCAACAACTCTCTGCTTAAGGTTCAGAACTACCCCAAAAACTCATAACCAGTTCATGCCCAGAATTGCATCTATGCCTTGTTCAGGCAGCACCATGAACTAGAGATGATAAGTGTGAGTGGCTAACACCAATTTGACCGTGTCCGTCCGGGTATTAACACACAACTATGCCCCTGGAGTACTGATTCTATAGGCGATAGAAATAGCCATAAGAGATATATTGTGCCTCTGTGCAAACCCCATGCTCATAAATGAATGTGATGCACCAGAATCAAACAACACATATGCTGGGTAGGAATCAATGGTAAATATACCAGTGTGGCAGAACCTCCTAAATTATTGGTCCCACATGCACCTGTCACTGTCCAACGACCTCTGACAACTATGCATATGTTCCAGGTAATTTAAGAAGACTGTCGGGTGTCCTCGGGGAACCCTGAATCATCCATGATTTCCGAGCAGGATCACATTATAGAGTCATTGCAGTATTACAACATTTATTCAAATATCTACATCAGGGTAAATTAGCGGAAGTCTTATAATAACATAGTTTACAAAATAGTAGTTTCAAACCTTATAAACTAAGTTCGATAATTATTACAAAACGTAGTAGTGGAGTGGCATTATAACATAATACAAAACACACAATTAGATTGCCCTACCCAAGGGCCACGCATTTACTTATCGTCATCGCATTGAACAACAGTCATGCAGCACGGTCCAAAGCAGACCTGCTCATGAGCCTCACTTGCAACAAGGGTCAACAAACCCTGAGTACAAAAGTACTCAACAAGACTTAACCGAAATAAAAACTAATAGAACTCAGGAATGCAGGCTCAGGGATTCAAGGTATGGCTTTAGCAATAATCAAAATTCTTTTGCATAAAAGCTCTTTAACAAAATTCTTCACTTCAACATATAAAACTTCATAAGAACCACATATGAATCTGCCATGATCCGTAATGAGATCATGAACTTCATATCAAACTTTCTCAAAATCCAGCTCAAGTTTCATTTATTAACTACGATGATGAACAGAGAGTTGAGTCTCCATAACCGAGGAGCAACGACGATTCGAACCGATTATAACCCAGCTAGGAATTCTAGACCACACGACATATGTAGGTCCCTGACCTACATATACCAAGCTACCCACAGATCCTCTAAAACAAGAACGGGTCCGCGCCACCCGAGAATACAATACTCCACCAATCCAGCCCATTGTCACGTGGGTACACGCTATTCTCGCCATCTCTCCACTCCCAGTGCGCGAGTAGCCATTCTTGTAATAGAATAGCCAAGTTAAGGCTTACCGGAGTATGTGGTTAGTACTACAAAGTCTCATCTCACACAGTTCAACAACGGACGGACCTTAATCGACACAGGCGGAAAGAACCCGCTCACAAGACATCCATGTCCTGTGGCTCCCCTACACCGAGTCCGCCCGGTCTAGATTTATGACTCCACATGCTCATATTTCATGATCACATAAGTAACCAAGCGTAACCAAAGATCTATTTAAAACTCGCAGGTGACAGGTAATCACCCGACTTTTATTTGTCTAAGCATGACTAAGCATAACTAGCCATATACGAATTAAAACAGTTAACAAGGTAGATATGGAAAACAAGGTTGGTAATGCACCAATTAGGTTTGCACTCAACTCCTAATCACTTAATGCAGTACTTGAAAGCAAAAGCGATATAAATTTGTAAAACACAAGGTAGGTTTAAATGCATCCAAGACTTGCCTTGATTCACGGAAAAGTCTGGTTCCAGAGTCGTTCCAGAATTATCAAATCCGACCTCAACAGACGGATTAACTTCTTCCACAACTTGATTAATTACCACGTGCTCACCTTTGTTCACTACACGTAGTAACAATGCCATGTTTAACATGATGCGAGATATAAAACATGATGCTCGATGATGGATGCAAAATTAACAACTTGAATACAACTTTCCTTCGCGGTACAGTTACAAGTCAAACTAACTAAACCTTTTTCGTAACACTTAATTCCATTACCAAGGATCATTGTCAACTAATGACCCAAGGTTATCACTCAATTCAAAATTCAATCAAAACCTAAATCATTAAAGGTTACTATTTGCTTTTATGAATTAATTATTTAATTAAAAATTATGAAACAAATCAACTTGTTCCAATTGAGCTCAAAATTTTTGTAAAGGTTTATCATATGATAACTAAGTGGAAAAACAATTTTCATAACTTTTGGATAATTATTTATGCCTAGAAAAATCATGGAAACTCATTTATTAATAAATTGAGAAATTTTTATCACATTCAAAAATTACTGAAAAACAACATTTCATATTTTTCCTAAATAATATAGATCACAGGGAGGTCACACAAAAATTTTCATAATTTTTCGAGCTCTAATTAATTCTACACAAAAATAACAAAAACACACACTATTCATCTATTTCTGAAAATAGAAATATTCCATTTTGAAACACTGAGTCACTGACAACCCGACCCCACATGTCATCCCCTACCTCCCACGCTGACCACAACGACAGCGGCTTTGACCGGCGAAATCTCGCCGACGGCGAGGTCTCCGGCCACGGCGAAGGTACCAAAACACTCCCCACACCACCTTGAATGTACTATCTAGACTAATTACAGCGATGTACAAGCTTGACGCCGTCCATGGCGGACACGGTGGCGTGGCTGTGCTACGCCGGCGACGTGAGACTAGTAGCGGTTAAACTAAGCGCTTGGAAAGGATCAGCAGCTCACCCAAACGCGACTGAGCAAGGAGCAGGACCGGAAGAGCAACGAGGAAGCGTGTCGACGTGCACAGTGGCCACGGTGGAGCAACGGTCGTCGATGGCAGATTTCGGTGACTGTGATGGACAAAATGACCAAGCAACAAGGTATTAAGCACCACGGCATCAAGGCAAAGCTAGAGCTACGCTGAGCAAGGACAAAGACGCACCGTGGAGCGCTGGCCACGACGGTGGCGCTGCCGGTCGTGAAGAAGAAAGACGACGAACGGCGTTTCCCAGCGAATTCAAGCTGCAATGGCAGGTTGGCTGAGTGCGCAAGGAGCAAGCAGAGCTTAGACGGTGCTTTGCTGAGGCTGGTTTGCACTGAGGAGGCGATGCGAGCTCGACGGAGCTATGGCGGCGGTGTCGGGAAAACAGAGGAGGAGAAAGGAGACGAACGGCGACAGCACAAGCTATATATGACGGCCAGGAAGCAAGAGGAAGCCACGACTTGGCCTTCTCCTCGCCAGCACGACGCCAACGACGGCCACGCGCGCGCCTGGAAGCTGAAAGAAGCTCGCCGGCGGTGACAGCTGCCCGATGGTAATATTCTCAAAATTATAAAATTGCCACTCGGTTTAAAACACAAATTACTGCCAAATTTATGTAACAACTAAAAAATCTCCAAAAATAAAAGTTGTTCAAAATTCAAAGTTCTACAACTTTGCTTTTATAACCACCCCCTAATTTGGTCTAAATTTTGAAATGCACATTTGAATTCAAAAAGGGAATATTTAAAGATTCACGCCTTTTAAAATTACTTCAATTTTTATAAAACAACTTTGAAAACTTCAAAAACCAACTTTGTACAACTCGACAAGCTCTACATTTTTGCTTTAAGGCTCAATCCCAAAATGTACTTCGATTTAGAATTAGGTTTTTCGGGGCAAACTTAAATGTTGAAATTAGGGTTTTTCGAAAATTCAAATCCAAACAAAACTTTGAACTTGATTCAAACCATACAAGGCAACACTTATAACATGAATTTAAACTTGTTTTAGTGAATGCATATCAAAGTTTTTTTACTAAGACCAAATGCTTTGCAATGCATATGATGACATGTCCTGTTTTAGGTTTTAAAACACCAGGGGTGTTACAATCCTTTCCCCTAAAAGAAATCTCGTCCCAAGATTCAAAGTCATAGGGTAAGTAATGGAAAAGAAAATGTGTCAATCCAAAAATATCCAAATCTTATCCATAAAACAGCTAAGGTCCCTTTACAAACATGGTTCGTAACAACAGAGCAAAACTAACATTATTCTATATCGACGCAAGAAACTCTGGAAATTTTTCTAACAAGTAATCTTCAGATTCCCAAGCAGCTTCTTCTTTGGAATGTTGATTCCATTGTATCTTGTAGAACTTGATTGTCCTCCTTCGAGTGACACGATCTTTCTGATCCAGAACTCGGATAGGGTATTCGGAATAGGTCAAATCAGGTTCAAGTTCCACTCCTTCCACCTTAACATTCTGCTCAGGCACTCAGAGACACTTCTTCAATTGAGAAACATGGAACACATCATGTATAGCTGAGAGATGTTCTGGTAATTTCAAGCGATATGCCACTTTTCTATACCTCTGTAAAATTTAAAATGGTCCAATATATCGAGGTACCAACTTGCCTTTAACACCAAAACGGGTAACTCCCTTCATTGGTGATACCTTCAGATATACAAAATCTCCCTGGTTAAACACTAATGGTCTACGTCGTTTATCCGCATAACTCTTTTGTCGGGACTGAGCTATCTTCAAATTACTTTGTATTTACCTAACCTTGTCTTCTGTTTCTTTCACAAGGTCAACTCCAAAGAACCTTCTTTCTCTAGGATCAGACCAACTCAGCGATGTTCTGCATCTACGACCATAGAGTGCTTCAAATGGAGCCATTCTAATGCTTTCCTGATAACTATTATTGTATGAGAATTCAGCCAAAGGTAAGCATTCATCCCACTTATTGGAATAGTTAAGGACACAACACCTTAACATATCTTCAAGTACTTGATTGACTCTTTCAGTCTGTCCATCAGTCTGCAGATGATAAGTTGTACTATACAGGAGCTTGGTACCCAATGAAGAATGCAATTGTTTCCAAAAACTGGAGACAAACTGTGTACCCCTATCGGACACAATGGTCTTTGGTACGCCATGGAGACTCATAATTCTTGCTAAATATATCTTGGCATATCAGATAGTGGGATATGTATTCTGGACTGGAAGAAAATGTGCTGACTTGGTTAGTCGATCTACAATAACCCATATTGAGTCAAATCCCTTTGATGCATGGGTAGACCAATAATAAAGTCCATACTAATGTCCTCCCACTTCCAAACTGGAATAGGCAATGGCTGTAACTCTCCAGCGGACCTCAAATGTATAGCCTTCACTTTTTGACAAGTATCACACTTTGCTATATATCTAGCAATCTCTATCTTCATTTTGGTCCACCAAAATCTTTGTTTCAAGTCATGGTATATCTTGTTACTTCCCGGATGGATAGATAATCTAGTAGCATGTGCCTCTTCAAGAATTGACTATCGCAACTCAGGAACTTTTGGTACCACAAGGCGATTCTTGAACCATAACACACCTTCTTCATCTATGCTGAAGCATTCTGCTTTTCCATTCTTGACTCTTTCCTTGATATGGGCTATACCCTTGTTTTCTTTCTGAGCAGCAATAATCTGGTCTCGAATAGTGGTTTCAACAATAATGTTGGTCAAATTACCTTGTTGAATTACCTTTACATTCAACTTCTCCATCTCTTGACATAAAGTCAAACCCATTGTTCTCACTGCCAGACAATTGCAATAACTTTTGCGACTAAGGGCATCTGCAACCACATTTGCTTTACCAGGGTGATAATGTACCTCCAAGTCATAATCTTTAATCAATTCTAACCATCTTCTTTATCGCATGTTCAATTCTGACTGAGTAAAGATATACTTTAAACTCTTGTGGTCTATATAAATATGGCACGTATTACCAAGCAGGTAATGCCGCCAAATCTTCAGAGCATGGACAACAGCTGCTAACTCTATATCATGAGTCGGATAGTGTTCTTCATGTTGCTTAAGTTGCCTGGATGCATAGGCAATGACTCGGCCTTCTTGCATCAATACATATCCAATACCAATACCTGAAGCATCACAATAAACGTCAAATGACTTCTCAATATCAGGTTGGGCTAATACTGGTGCAGTGGTTAACAGTCTCTTCGAAGTCTGGAAAGCATCTTCACAATCAGGCGACCAAACAAACTTGGCTTGGTTCTTCAACAACCCAGTGATAGACTTGGACACTCTAGAGAAATCTGGGATAAAACGACGGTAATACCCCGCCATTCCCAGAAAACTCCGAACCTGATGAACTGTGGTTAGCGGTTTCCAATCAAGCACATCTTTAACTTTGCTTGGATCAACTGCAACTCCTTCAGCTGACAAGACATGTCCAAGAAACTATACTTTCTTCAGCCAAAAGTCACACTTGCTGAACTTGGCATATAGTTGATGTTCTCTCAAGCGGGTCAGAACAATTATGTGATGTTCTGCATGTTCTGCCTTGTTCTTGGAATATACTAGGATGTCATCAATAAACACCACTACAAACTTGTCTAGCTCAGGCATGAATACTGAATCCATCAGATACATGAAATGAGCTAGAGCATTTGTCAAACCAAAAGACATTACCAAGTATTCATATAATCCATATCTTGTGGTAAATGTTGTTTTGGGAATATCCTTAGGCTTAATCTTGATTTGGTGATAACCTGACATCAAATCAATCTTGGAGAAAACTTTGGCTCCGGCCAGTTGATCAAAAAGCAAATCTATCCGAGGTAAGGGATACTTATTCTTGATGGTCACTTCATTCAAAGGACGATAGTCGACACATAATCTCAGGGTCTCATCTTTCTTTTTCACAAAAACTGTCGGACATCCCCAAGGTGATGAACTAGGTTGGATAAACCCCTTATCAATCAATTCTTGCAACTGAGTCTTCAACTCGGCTAATTCCTTGGGTGGCATCCTATAAGCTCTCCAAGAAATTGGAGCTGTTCTAGGTTTTAACTTTATATTAAACTGGACATCCCTATCAGGTGGTAGACCAGGTAAATCTTTAGGAAACACATTAGGAAATTCACACACTACCGGGATATCTCTAACCTCTTTAACGGTAGTTGCACAAACTTTGCCCACTGATCTTCTTAAGGTTGGAAGTTGGATAAGAAGTTGAGAAGTACTATCTGGTAAACTCACCCTTATAGTCCTATTCAAAGCATCTATAACAGCCTTATGCTGATACATCCAATTCATTCCCAAGATTACATCTATATCCTGATCCTTTAGGATAATCATGGTGTGGGAAAAATATGCCCACCTAGGTTTATGGGTACCTGGTATACCATTTCCTTAGTACACAGACGTCCCCCGGGCGACTGTATAAAGAAATTTTCCTTTGTTGCCCCAATAGAAATTTCATGCTTCACGACAAATGTTCTATTGATGAATGAATGAGATGCACCCGAATCAAAAAGCATAACTGCAGGATGATTGGCGATAGGAAACATACCCACCATCACTGGCTCCCCTTCAGGAATCTCCCCGGCTTGAATATAGAAAACCCTTCCTATCTTCCTTTCATCTTTGCCCTTCTGAGCATTCTGATTGTTGTTCTTATTCTGTGCTTGACCCTGTTGTTGATTGACAGGAGCCTTCTGATAATTTAGATTAGACTGCTTTGGATATGGACATTCCCTCGAGAAATGACCAGGCTTGCCACAATTGAAACAGGGATACTTGTGACCCTAGGGTGTTGGAGCACTGACACCAGAAGCATTTGTCTGTTGTGGATTCTGGTAAGTTGTAGCAGGACAGACATTTGATTGTTGCCCGGCTTGAAACTACGGTAGACGATAAGGAGGACGATAATGGTTTACTGGATGATAAATCACCCTCTGCCTCTTTTGATTCCCACCAAAAGATCCAGACGGCACACTCTTTTTCTTCTTGATCTCCTTATGTTGCCGATACTTTTCCTCTGAAGCAATAGCAATATTCACTGCCTCATGATAAGTGACATTGGTACAAGTAGTCATCATTGTCTGTAGTTTGGTATTCAGACCTCTCATAAACCACCTCTTCTTCTTGGCATCTGTATTGACATGTTCAGATGCATACTATGACAGGTGATTGAATCTTCCCACATACTGCATAACCGTTTGATCCCCTTGCTTCAAAGCAAGGAACTCATCCAGCTTCATGGCCATCACTCCTTCTGGAATATAATGGACTTGGAAGGTAGTACAGAACTCAGCCCAAGTTATTGGAATGCCAGCTGGTTGCATAGCCACTAGGTTTGCCCACCAAGCACATGCTGCTCCTCTAAGTTGCTGGGCGACAAACACAGGTTTCTGAATCTTCGTGCATGGAATAAGATTAAATTTCTGCTCCATGGTCCGAAGCCAATCATCAGCCTCTAATGGTTCATCTGCCTTGGTGAACACCGGTGGTCTTGTATCTATAAAATCAACATACGTAGCCTCCTGCCTGTTATGATTGCGACCATGGTTTCCTTGCACCATATTCTGATTACTCTGAGCTATCTCTTGAAGCAATCGAGCATTTTCAACAGTCACATTGACAAGGGCGGCGAAAGCATCAGCTAGGTTTGGTGGAACTGGTGGCGGATCAGGAATGCCGTCCTCATCTTGTGAAGTACCAGGAATATGCAAACCTCGCGTACGACACATCTGTTCATAACAAACCAAACTTTACTCACAAGTCTTTATTGAATTGCAACAAGAGCTTACTCCAAATACATTACATAGGGTTTACTAATTTATACACAAGACCACATCTAAACAAGACTACTTAACTTTAACTAGAACTAACTATTATACAACTCTACTCCTCTTCTCGATCACCTCAAACTTCGGGCTCGGTATCCATTCCGGAAATATTTCTGCCCTCATTATCACTTTCATCGACCATCACTAATTCTTCCGGATCTTCTTCTTCTTCCTCTTCTGATTCACTATCATCGGCAAGGATGACACTTGGGTCCATTGCATCAGCTTGAGGTTCATGATTTGGATCCAGGAGGTTGCTTAGACTATGAACTTCTTCATGCAGATAAGTATTATGTTCTTCTAAGTCTTCTACATAGAATTCTAGCTCATGAGTTCTAGCTCTAGCTACATTTTCTCTATGCCAAGCTTCATTTCTTCCATCCACCATACGAACTAACATACGTTCGCAGTTCCTGTGAGCGGTGGTGAGACGCCTCAATTGATCCTGTAATTCTCCTACCTGGATGGCATCCAAGGCCCTATCTCTAATAGCTTGTGCTAACTCTGCAGAAATCCTCTATATCTCTGCCTGGGGATCAGGCCTAGAGCTGCTACTACTAGCACCGTCATTCCTAGGGGCAAGTTGGTGACGAGGAACTCCTTTGGGTCCAACGGACTTACGGGGTGTCATCTTGGTACAAGCCATACTGTAGGGAGCAAAATTAATCCAAGTAAGACAATCTAACAACAGTCTCAAGAGCAGCAAGGGTGGATTACACAACTCAACCCAGACTCACTACCCAACCCAGACTCAGAGGGAAAGCAAGTAACAAGTGGATTAATCATGATGCATGAATCATTCTTACGAACAAAAACATCAAAGCTCATAAAGTACATAAACAACAGTTGTTGTTATATAGGGCATAATAATATTACTACTCCACCACACAAAGCCTTTTTAATCAAATAAGGAATGGTGAAAAAGAAATAAGATAAGTCAGAAGCAATTTGGACCAAATTAACAAGTTAAATATATTTGTCCCAAATCATTTTGAAGTTTTTGTAATCCAATACAACAAAGACTTTGTAACGATCGCTCTGATACCATTCTATGGTAGAACCTCCTAAATTATTGGTCCCACATGCATCTGTCACTGTCCAACGACCTCTAACAACTATGCATTTGTTCCAGGTAATTTAAGAAGATTGTCGGGTGTCCTCGGGGAACCTCGAATCATCCACGATTTCTGAGCAGGATCACATTACAGAGTCATTACAGTATTACAACATTTATTCAAATATCTACATCAGAGTAAATTACCAGAAGTCTTACAATAACATAGTTTACAAAAAGTAGTTTCAAACCTTACAAACTAAGTTCGATAATTATTACAAAACGTAGTAGTAGAGTGGCATTATAACATAATACAAAACACACAATTAGATTGCCTTGCCAAAGGGCCACGTATTTACTTATCGTCATCGCATTGAACAACAGTCATGCAGCACGGTCCAAAGCAGACCTACTCATGAGTCTCACCTGCAACAAGGGTCAACGAACCCTGAGTACAAAAGTACTCAACAAGACTTAACCGAAATAAAAACCGATAGAACTCAGGAATGCAGGCTTTAGCAATAATCAAAGTTCTTTTGCGTAAAAGCTCTTTAACAAAATTCTTTACTTCAACATATAAAACTTCATAAGAACCACATATGAATCTACCATGATTCGTAATGAGATCAACTTCATATCAAACTCTTTCTCAAAATCCAGCTCAAGTTTCATTTATTAACTACGATGATGAACAGAGAGTTGAGTCTCCATAACCGAGGAGCAACGATGATTCGAACCGATTATAACCTAGCTGGGAATTCTTGACCACACGACATATGCAGGTTCCTAACCTACATATACCAACCTACCCTCAGATCCTCTAAAACAAAAACGGGTCCACGCCACCCAAGAATACAGTACTCCACCAATCCAGCCCATTGCCACGTGGGTACACGCTATTCTCGCCATCTCTCCACTCCCAGTGCGCGAGTAGCCATTCTCATAATAGAATAGCCAAGTTAAGGCTTACCGGAGTATGTGGTTAGTACTACAAAGTCTCATCTCACACAGTTCAACAACGGACGGACCTTAATCGACACAGGCGGAAAGAACCCGCTCACAAGACATCCATGTCCTGTGGCTCCCCTATACCGAGTCCGCCCGGTCTAGATTTATTACTCCACATGCTCATATTTCATGATCACATAAGTAACCAAGCGTAACCAAAGATCCATTTAAAACTCACAGGTGACAGGTAATCACCTAACTTTTATTTGTCTAAGCATGACTAAGCATAACTAGCCATATACGGATTAAAATGGTTAACAAGGTAGATATGGAAAACAAGGTTGGTAATGCACCAATTAGGTTTGCACTCAACTCCTAATCACTTAATGCAGTACTTGAAAGCAAAAGCGATATAAATTTGTAAAACACAAGGTAGATTTAAATGCATCCGAGGCTTGCCTTGATTCACGGAAAAGTCTGGTTCCAGAGTCGTTCCACAATTATCAAATCCGACCTCAACAGACAGATTAACTTCTTCCACAACTTGATTAATTACCACGTGCTCACCTTCGTTCACTACACGTAGTAACAATGCCATGTTTAACATGATGCGACATATAAAACATGATGCTCGATGATGGATGCAAAATTAACAACATGAATACAACTTTCCTTCGCGGTACAGTTACAAGTCAAACTAACTAAACCTTTTTCATAACACTTAATTCCATTGCCAAGGATCATTGTCAACTAATGACCCAAGGTCATCACTTAATTCAAAATTCAATCAAAACCTAAATCATTAAAGGTTACTATTTGCTTTTATGAATTAATTATTTAATTAAAAATTATGAAACAAATCAACTTATTCCAATTGAGCTCAAAATTTTTGTAAATGTTCATCACATGATAACTAAGTGGCAAAACAATTTTCATAATTTTTGGATAACTATTTAAGCCTAGAAAAATCATGGAAACTCATTTATTAATTAATTGAGCAATTTTTATCACATTCAAAAAGTACTAAAAACAACATTTCATATTTTTCCTAAATAATATACATCACAGAGAGGTCACATAAAAATTTTCATAATTTTTGGAGCTCTAATTAATTCTACACAAAAATAACAAAGACACATACTATTCATCCATTTCTGAAAATAGAAAAATTCCATTTTGAAACACTGAGTCACTGACAACCCGACCCCACATGTCATCCCCTACCTCCCGCGCAGACCATGACGATAGCGGCTTTGACCGGCGAAATCTCACCGACGGCGAGGTCTCCGGCCACGGCGAAGGTACCAAAACACTCCCCACACCACCCCACATCGATTGAATGTACTATCTAGACTAATTACAACGATGTACATGCTTGACGCCGTCCATGGCGGACATGGTGGCGCGGCTGTGCTACGCCGACGACATGAGACCGGTAGCAGTTAAACTAAGCACTTGAAAAGGATCAGCAGCTCACCCCGAACGCGACTGAGCAAGGAGCAAGACCGGAAGAGCAACGAGGAAGCGTGTCGACGTGCACAGCGGCCACGGCGGAGCAACGGACGTCGACGGGGGATTCCGGTGACTGTGATGGACAAAATGACCAAGCAACAAGGTATTAAGCACCACAGCATCAAGGCAAAGCTGGAGCTACGCTGAGCAAGGACAAAGACGCACCGTGGAGCGCTAGCCACGACGGTGGCGCTGCCGGCCGTGAAGAAGAAAGACGACGAACGACGTTTCCCAATGAATTCAAGCTGCAATGGCAGGTCGGTTGAGTGCACAAGGAGCAAGCGGAGCTCAGACGGTGCTTTGCCGAGGCTGGTTTGCGCTGAGGAGGCGATGCGAGCTCGACGGAGCTATGGCGGTGGCGTCGGGAAAACAGAGGAGGAGAAAGGAGACGAACGGCGACAGCACAAGCTATATATGACGGCCAGGAAGCATGACGAAGCCACGACGCGGCCTTCTCCTCACCAGCGCGACGCCAAAGACGGCCACGCGTGCGCCTGGAAGCAGAAAGAAGCTCGCCGTCGGTGACAGCTGCCCGATGGTACTGTTCCTCAAAATTACAAAATTGTCACTCGGTTTTGTAACACAAATTACTCCCAAATTTATGTAACAACTAAAAAATCTCCAAAAATAAAAGTTGTTCAAAATTCAAAGTTCTACAACTTTGCTTTTATAACCACCCCCTAATTCGGTCTACATTTTGAAATGCACATTTGAATTCAAAAAGGGAATATTTAAAGAATCACGCCTTTTCAAATTACTTCAATTTTTATAAAACAACTTTGAAAGCTTCAAAAACCAACTTTGTACAACTCGACAAGCTCTACATTTTTTCTTTAAGGCTCAACCCCAAAATGTACTTCGATTTAGAATTAGGTTTTTCGGGGCGAACTTAAATGTTGAAATTAGGGTTTTTCGAAAATTCGAATCCAAACAAAACTTTGAACTTGATTCAAACCATACAAGGCAACACTTATAACATAAATGTAAACTTGTTTTAGTGAATGCATATCAAAATTGTTTTACTAAGACCAAATGCTTTGTAATGCATATGATGACACGTTCAATGACAGCACCATGAAGCCCGCCGCCACGCCGCACGCTGCCCGCCGCCCACCACCACTAGCGCCCAGAACCGGCCGCCACCGGCCGGATCCGGGAGAGGGAGGGGCGACGCCGGGGAAGAAGAAGGCCGGGGAAGGGCGGCGCCAGGGAAGAAGGAGAGAAGAAGGGGAGGGGCGGCGATAGGGAGGTGAGGGGCGCTGGGGGCCGGGTGCCGGGGAAGAAGAAGGGAGGGGGCGCTGGGGTCCGGGTGCAGAGGAAGAAGAAGGGAGGGGGGTTCGGGTGCGGAGGAAGAAGGGAGAGGGAGGGGGCACTAGGGTAAGAAGAAGGGAGGGGTCCAAGTGGTTGTTTAAATTTTTCGTGCGTGTGTATGTTTTTTCTGTGCGTTTTAAAATAACTGATAGAATAATAACATTTTTCCTATGCGTGCATATATTTTTTCTCTGCATTTTTCAAGAACCGACAGAATAAATTACATTTTTCTATGAGTGCTTATTTTTCCGTGTGTGTATTGTCACGCACAGAAAAATCATACAATTATTCTATGGGTTTTCGTATTTTTCTGTCGGGATATTTTAAAACCGACAGAATAATCGTAATTTTTCTGTGCGTACCGAAAAAACGCACAGAAAAATTCGTCACCCACAGGGCAATTCGAGTTTCCAGTAGTGACTAATAAGGCACTCGCCTGATAACCTACACCTTCTAAGCCTACGAGTGACTGGAAGACCCCAGAAACCACCCGCTTGCGCTTCCACTCAACCTGAGAGTCACGTTGAAGTCCCTCTATAGCAATAGCAGCATTCATCATAGCACCAAAAGTCTGGTAGTTACCTGTGTATAGTTCCTTCTGTAGACTACAAGAGAAGCCACGATAGAAATGGTCCCTCTTCTTCTCATCAGTGTCGACGTGGATCCCAGCATACTGTGCCAGATGGTTAAACTTATTCGCATAGTCCAACACAGACATGCTCCCTTGCTTCAAGTCCAGGAACTCAGTCAACTTCCTGTTCAGCAAACTAGCAGGGACGTAGTACTCTCTGAAAGCAGCAGTAAACTCCTGCCAAGTCACACAGTGGTCCATCGGCTGCATGGCATTGAACGTGTCCCACCATGCACTGGCGGAACCTAGAAGCTGCTGAGCTACGAAGCGCACCTTCTACTCATCAGTTATTTTGAGCAGCTAGAACTTTTGCTCTAGAATACGAAGCCAATGCTCTGCATCCAGAGGCTCAGCAGTCGGTGTGAACATAGGTGGGTGCGTCTTCAAGAAGGCCTGCTAAGAACAGGGCCCCTCAGGACCACGGGCACCACCCCCGTTCCTGCCATTGCCTTCGTGGCCTCAACGAACGAAGCCACCTATAGCCTTCGCCAGCAGCTCCATGGCACAGGCTGACTCGCGACGAGTAGCCAACATCTCCGCCATCATCTCCACATGAGTCATCGGAGGTGGTGGTGGCGGAGGAGGGGCCAATAGTGGGGCTCGTGGCTGTCCCCATGGGTGCCATTATCCTCGCCATGGCCATTCTCACCCCGATCTGCCCCAGCGCTGGTACTCCTGCGACCAGACCTCAGGTTCATCTGTAAACAGATAAGAACCAACCATTAGGGACAACACCTCCAGATTTGGATCAAGAGACTAGAGAAATGATAAGGCTTTTCTGCAGCGTTCTTTTTAGTTATCGTACCAATTTACTAATCAAAGTTATTCGTGTGGGGGAGGTAAACTTAAACAATATTTCTTATCATGATGCATGCATCAGCCTATACGTTCACTCAAGCCGGAATATAGCGGCATTCGATTTTTTTTGGCACATCGTACACTCATTACCGCATACTAGTCGATTCTTACGCAACGTAAGTTAGTGTACCTTCAAAAAATTTATTGCATCCTACTTTTCGCAAAACTTTTGTTGGTCCAATTTTAGGTTTTTGAAAAGGGTTATGAAACTCATAACTCCTTATTGTCTCGGATACCACCTGAGGTAGAACCGCCCGAAATAGCACACTTACGGATGCGCTCGTCTTCCACTAGACACTAAGCACCCCGAAAGTGAGATACTTCGAGCAGTTCCGTCAGGCACACCCCAAGGGAGAACCCGAATAATCCACAATTTTCATCCAGGATCAAATAATGAGAACGAGTTTACAATACTTAGTCCATTTCATACAACAAGAGTTCTTGGAAATAAATTATTACAATACCCGAGTTCAGAGTGCAGAAATTAAACAGTGGAATTAAAATAAACATCTAACGATACGATACAAGGATCCATCTGTGCCCACCAGAAGAATCCTCCACTCAAAAGCCAACCTTAAGCTGCACCTACAATAGGGGTAAATATACCCTGAGTACACAATGTACTCGTAAGACTTACCCGACTAGTGGGAATAGTTTCCCGGCTCCAACGGATATTATAGGAATTATGGCTTGCTGTTTTCATTTAGCAGAAAGCATTACTAATTGTGAATCCTTATGTGTTCATTTTATTAGCAGTCCAGATTAGTCCATTAACTAACCATTCTAGGTAAGCACCTGTTCTACTTTCAAGCAGAAGTTGAGCAATCAGATACATTCTTCACATTTCATCTTCTAGTTCTTACTACGATGCTAGATCATAGTCATGCCGTACCGCATCATGCGGTTATTCATGAACCAATGTATCCCAGCTGGGTACCCTGAAACACATGCCCCGCTTGTACCCCAGGCACAAGCGAGACCAACCCACCACCCTCTTGTCACGGGGTCTAGGTCCCCGTCCAAACTTGGACTCCAAGCCCCCGCTCCTGAGTTCCGGACTCAGTGCGGTGCTTAGACCTCCACCATCCCTACCTCCAATCAGTCGGTCCGGAAAGAGCTAGAACCCATGACAAGAGAGCAATGAGCCTTTTCGTGTCCATACACAAGTATGTGTTCAGGATAATAAGTCTGTGACCTGACTACCATCCACAGCAATGGACACTCCTTAACCGACACGGACAGGGAAAATAGTGTAACCAAGCGGTGCCCCATTGGCCGTGGGACACAACCTGTTACACCCACCAATACCCATACCATATCCCTGCCCGGTCTCTATTTTTCCTTTCACCATTTTATTATGAGAGTAGTAATGATAATCACCTACTGTGAGTAATGGCAGGTTACTCACGCTACCAAAAAACCTAAGCATACCAGCTACTCGATCTATACTAGTAGGACTCATAGGTAGATATATATATGCATGTAGTTTTCACCAAAGTCCTAAAACATAATGCATATCTCATATATATATATACAGTGATTATTCAAAATAAGGGTTATGCACCGGGGCTTGCCTTGGGCAGGCGGGGTGTCAGCAAAGTAAGCAGCTGTTGGCTCCAGGGCTCCCTCCGATATGAAGATCTCCTCCTCATACTCCTCCATCACCTGCTTGTACTCCAGCTCGCCCGCGGTCATGAACTCTACCAACTCGTTATCTACATGCATGAAATGACGATGCAACACTTAGTAATACGACAACAACAACTCTTAAAATAAGGATACATCTACTAAGCTATCAAGCTAGCTCTAATGACTAAGATACTAAGCTAAGCATCATTTCCATCAAACCAGCAGGGTTTCACCTAACAAGTGCTACTTAACCACTAAAACATATTCTTACTCTTATTAACGATTTAATATATATATATACTAAAACGGGGAGTACTTAGCTACCTTATTTCTCAACCTATTCTAGGGCTACAAAAATTACAGTGAGCACATAATAATATAATGAACCTACTGTAAAAATTTCATGGCCAAAGCTATTACCGATTTACCACAAAAATTCATACAAATATGCATCTAAATAATGTTGAGCTTTCCTAAATAAATTAAAGGACCTAACCTTCTCATAGATAAATGTAAACTAACTACATCAACAGATAGATCACATTTTTATGAACCTAATAAATTTTGTCTATTTTTGGACACCCGCTCGAATTGATATGCTTTTTCCAAAGTTCTACTTACAACATAAAATAATAAGCTATTTCTAATCCTTAATAAAAAGGAAAATGATTCCCTCCCGCGTGGCCCAACTCGGCCCGCGCACGCAAACGGCCCGCGATGGGGGAGCTCGCGCGCGCCGACCGACTTGCAAAAACGCCCTCGCGTTCTCCGATAATACTACTAATACTATGTGCACTATTTCAACAAACTACGACGTTGCAACAAAACCCTCGCTCCTTCTCTCCTTCGCAATAGAGAGGTCCTCGCCCTGGCTGCGCACGCCGGCGCGGCGGCCAATGGCACGAGCGACCCCCACCAGCCAACCAGGACCTTCCCCGTCCTATCTAAGGGATCGGTGCTCACCTAGATGCAGACGCGGATCGATGGGCGGTGAAAACATGGGCCGGGACGTCGTAACAAGACCTAGCCATGCCGTTGCAGATCCTACGGCAACGGCAAGGGAGTTCCGGTGAGCTCTAGCATAACAGATGTGATAGAAGCAGTGGACGAATATCAGTCTCACCACGCAACTACCTATGGCGGTGGCTTGGCCAGAGACGGCCTAGGCTCGTCTGGTCGCATGCGCATGGCAAGCCCTATGACAGACCGTGGTGGCGTGGTCGCGTCAGCGCTGTGGGGGTGGCAGTAAGGGTGAAGCTTAGGTGCGCTTGGTGAGAAGGAGTGCTAGACGGTGCTGGGGGTGCAGCCAATTTGGCTCCAAGCGAGGAGATGGAAGCTACCCAAGGTGAGGGGGGCTGGACCTTTAATGACGTTGCGGTGGAAGGAAAACTCCAAATTGGAGTTCGGCCATGCCTCAATCAACACGGGGTCGGGACATTTGGCCAGGAGACTTAACAGCGGCGCCAGAGACGCCATGCCATGGTCCGAGATGACTTCACCCTACCGTATTCACTCGTGCGATGTAGTCGACCATGGGAGAAAAGGGGGGTGAACCGAGGCTCATCGCAACTCATCTTGGAGGAACATGGTTGTCATGACCTAGGCTGTGCGCGCGGAGATGCTACGGACAGCACACGTGCGCCATCGACCGAGCGCTGTCTCCGCGGCCGCTGCGCCATAAATGACAAAGTGACGGGCAGCCACAGAGGAGGGGCAAGCCCTCGTGCGCGTGGCTAAAGACCGAGCGCGTCACGACACCACACGCGTAGCAGTGGCACCACGGCAGCGAGATGGAGGCAGTGGAGCAGCGGGTGGTAGGCCGTAGCGCAGGGCGACAGCGGCGGAGCAGCAGTGCGGCAGCGGGGTGGGGCGGCTGCGCGTCAGGGTAGCATGGTGGCCAGGGCACCGGGCCCGCGTGGCGGTAGCACCACGCGGCCAGGCCGACCTGCCACGGTGGCCAACCGAGCATGGTCGGGTGCGCGTGCGCGTAGCGCCCGACGCCACGACACTGAGACGTGGTGACCGCACCCACGCGAGGGAACATGCGGAGAACGTGCTGTGCATGGCTTTTAAAGCGCTCAAATCTTCTAAACGGTTGCTCCTACACCTAAACCGCCTTCACTACAATCAAGGTAGCACATGGGGCTGCCAAACCGAGCAAAGATACCATACCACTCCTAAACTCGATTCTTCAGAATAAATCACCCAACTTAGTTGAGCCAATCGGTTTTCAGACTTAAGAATTTGACTAAGTCTTGAGCTGGACTTTGTTTCAAATTCGATTTCCAAGCTATTAGAAATGTTAGCTAGGGTTATCATCTTGCTAAAACAAAAGTTGCACTATCTTCTACAAAATGTGTACTTCAAACTTTATTAAGGTGTCACCTATCTGTTTTATAGCATTTTTGCTTAATAAAAATTGGTTTCCAACCTTAAGTGATATAAAATGACTATTAACTTTCTGTATGTATCATTTGTGTTAGCCATTTTTCATGCCAAGAAACTTGTTTTCGCACCTACTCACAAACATTAACACATACACATGATGCTCATGAAGCGTTTTAGTAGAAGATTTGCAGTGTAACACCGAGGGTGTTACAATGTGGCTAGTACTACAAAGTCTCAACCACACATAGGCCTACAACGAACGGTCTGTAATCGACACAGGCGGAAGCACTACACGGAGACTACATTCTCGATGCAAGCCACCCGCCCGATCTTAATTTAACATTATCATAACCATGGTATTCACAACCCATAACCAGAGTTGAGAAGAGCAAGGTAAACATGTTTCTCTCGAACGATGAAACCATCATTCGACTTCTAGAAGCTAAGCAGGGCTAATCATAAGAGGTACCGACCTACTCAAACTAGTAGGGTGCGACTAAGGATACCAGAATATCAAGGTAATCATGCAGCAACGGTATTCGACCAACTCTTTATTACTTAATGCACATCTCACAAGATTTAAAGTGTAATAAAGATTTGTAAATACTAGAGAAGGGTTGCCTTGGTTAGTAGAGGTGTTAGGTTCTTCTGATGAACCACAAATATCGAAACCAACCTCCACAGGTGGATTCTCTTCCTTTGGAACTTGATCACCGGTCACTTCCTCGCCTTCGGTCATTACACGTGATAAAAGATGCATGCTTGACATGATGATATGCACATAAAATGATGTATGCAAGTTCATGGATGATTTCAAACAAGACTAACAAATCTTGAGTACAACTTTCCTTCACATAAAAACTAAGTTAATTACTCACAAAACAATATTAGTATTATTATTAGCAAGTTGATTATGATCACAACCAACAAGTAATTAGTTTGCCAAGGAACATTAGAGGTGTTAGTGCTCCAAGGTCTACAATTAACCTATAAACAAATTCAAATTATCTTATGATTTACCCTAATCATTTTTAGCATTTACTATTTAATAATTATAGCATGCAAATTAAGTGGATATTCCAAATTTTCAAAACAACACAACTTTTTGTGGAGCTAGGTTATTGCACATAACATTTACATAAAAAGTTTCATGATTAAAATATTCTTATTTTAACCTCTAAAAATTATAGAACATGCATTTATTAATTAAAAGAGCTAATTTTTAAACATATAAAAATTATTTATTTTCATCATTTAATATTTTTCCTACATAGATCACATCATGTGGAGGCTACAATTTTTTTTAATAATTTTATCACACATCTACAATTTATTATGAATTATACAAAAAACTGCATATTTATTGATTTTCAGAAAATCAAAAAGGAGTAAAAATTCATTTTACACGCGCGCACAGCCACCGCGGCTGACAGGCGGGACCCCCGGTCAGCGCACAGTACCACCGCGCTGACCGCGGCGCGGCGACCGTTGACCGGCTGGTAGCTCGCCGGTGGTGAGGTCTACGCCATCGTGCTCCCCTATTCCTTGCCCACACACCGGTGGCGCTATACGAGCCTATAGCGCGCGGCAGCAAACACGACGGCGGCTCCGGCGCACGGCGGCGCTCCGGTACGGCGACCACAACCGACGGAGAGACCTCCGGCGATGGGAAATGCTTCTACACGTTCCTTTAGTTCCCGCGAACCCACCCAGGAGATTAGCTGGGCGGATTAGGGCTAGCAGCATGCTTGCCCGCGGCCATGGCGGCACGGCGAAGCAGAGTGTGGCGGCGCGGCAGCGGACCGGCCACTATAGCTCGGTAGAGGCTAAAAGGAGGGCACAGGAGTAACCAGGATCTCAACATAAAGCTGTTGCGCCTGCAGGTTGCGACGGAGACGGGACGGAGGTGCACGGCCGTCGGTGATGGCGGATACGGCGGCGTGAACTGGCGGTCGGGACGGCGTTTCGGTACGTCCTGCACGGTAGAGTCAAAACTAAAGAGCCTATCACGGCCAAGAAATCAAGGTGGACTGAAGACGGAAGACGAGAGGGCGTAAGGTGCTCTGGATAAGCCTGACCACGGCGAGGTGACCACGGCGGCGGTGGCGAACTGTCACGGCGGGAAACGACGGTGCGGCCAACTCCGGCGACGATAGGCGTGGAGAACGGTTTAAAACGAAGCGCAAGGAGTTGGAGAAGCTAGCTGTGAGAGAAATTGAGTCGTAGGCGAGCGGTGGCGGAGAATTTGGACGGCGAAGCGAAGCTCGACGGCGGCGACGGAAAGGGAAGAAAGAGGAGACGGTGGCCGGCGCTGGCGTTTTATAGGTGAGGGCGACGTCGTGACTTTACCAGCACCTTCGTGAGCTCGGCCACGCCGGCGTCCGCGCGGGAAACACCGCGAAGGCACGGACAGACGGCGGGCGGTGACCGGCCAGCGAAGCAGGCAGGCTGACAGCCCCGGTATCACTGTAGCAGTCTGATAGCACGTTTTCTCCCTCCAATTTCTCAAATTTCCAAATGTAAACTTGACTAGATCCAAAAACAAAAGTTGTGCATCTACATGAAGTATCCAACTTTACTTTAAGAAGCTACCCAAAAATCTTGATAGTTAGAAAGATTTTGAATTTCAAAGTGAGGTACTTTGAAACTTGAAAACAGGATTTCAGTTAAGTGTTTGAAATTTTGTTTTCGTTAGCAAATTTGGGATTTTATTAATGAACAACCATTTAACATTCACTTCAACCAAATACACATTATGAGAGGTCAAGTATCACACCAATCAATGAAACAAAGTATGCATCACTTTTATTTACAAAAATTGATTTTATAATTACCCAAACTTTGAACTTTAAAATTGATATTCAAAGACGAGCTCAAAGACTAAGTTAGAAAGCCAATTTTTAAATCCAACATTTGAGCTCAAATGTAAATATGTTTAACTCGAAAACATCATCACATGTTGAGTCTATAAGAAAGTACTCACTTTGTACTACAAATTTTATTTTGGAAAAAATTTAATTGTTTAAGGAAATTTCTAACCATAAAATAAAAAAGTTCCTTAATTGGTATTATTGACAACATCTCATGTAGCATATAAAACACCACATTAGCAACATGTACATACTATATATGAAATATGAAATGCTTTTAAGTCATAATACTTGATACTTGTGCATGATGATGATGATTAGGGTTTTATTAGATGCTTAACACCGAGGGTGTTACAAAACTTCTGACATATATACTAAAAAAGACCATATTCAAATCTGGCCTTTTGGATTCCGATCCGAACTATTCCAGACTTGTGGGAAACTTGGAAAATACATTTTGAAAAGGTTTTCTACTCGGATAAGATGACCCTTATATACATATTGGAGGATTATGGCCGGTTGAGGGATCCAACACACAATCGACAAAATCAATCAATGTAACTACCTCTCTTTTACCCTCTCTTTCCCATCTAGTTCTTCCCCTCGTTCTTTGTCACTACTACAAGGCCGGTGGATCGACAACAATGAAGCCCTAGGGCGGTCAGGCCGGCTAGGGCAGTCTATATATAGCCGCCGCATGCTCCGACATGGTCCTGGTCCTCTTGGTTGTGGGTTTTCGGGTTTCAAGAGACCTGATCGGTGTGTCTTGCATATCGTGCTCCCAACGAGCCTCTTTGGCAACATGTCTTGTGTATTGTGCTCATCGTTGAAGGCACTAGGTTCATGTGCGAACAAACCCTAGCCGCTAGCCAACCTAAAAGTCGACTAGGCCCTAATCCAGCGATCTAACTCCTTACAGGTATGGTGACCTAATTAAGTGTCAACAGTATTATATTTTGTCATAGACTCAATTATTGTCTTGCGTTCATAGAGTCCCTGATGATAATATTGCCCTGGAACTGCTTTTGGAGGAGCTTTTCATAAAAAAGATAGGAAGTGGATAAATGCAAAATTTCTTGAAAGGTTCCCCACTAAACGCTTCTCAAAACTGAACCACGAGGGTCCATTATTCCTAGGAAGCGGCACGGGTGGAGCTTCTTGTCGCTTTTCTGGCCCATGCCTACATCTCCACAACTCTGCACAGTGGCGAATCTAGAATTTTGGGTCAGGGTATGCTTCTCAAAAAATTTCATACGCAATTCAGAAAATCCACTTTCCAATTCGGTAATAAGGTTGTAATAAGGTTTAAAATCATGGATTAATTAGAAATCATATCCACTAAATACAATATAAATAGTTTCAAAAGCCAAACTGATAATTCAAATATATTCATATAGAGCACTAGAGACTTACAATGTTATCTTGCTGATGAGTTTATTCGACGCGTTCGAAGGGACATAAATGTCTCAATTATGTCATCTTCATCAACTTCAAAGAAAATATCTCGCTCAATGAAAGTGACGAGACAATCATCCAGAAGACTATCTCCCATCTTGTTTCGGGTTTTTTTTTTCACTAAAACCAATGCGAAAATACCCTTTCAACACTTGTTTTTGCCACGGTGAAAGCAAACACCAATTTGAGAAGCTCATAAACCATATCATACACTTTATGTCTCTTCGTTTGAACAAGCTTAACTGAGAGATCAACAATATTTTCTAGACCTTTGAATCTATCATCCTGCTTGATGTCATCAATATAATTATCTAGCTGCAATTCAAGTCTGCAAGCAAATTATTTTTTGAGAAGTCCTTTGGGTAGAACTCAGCTAGTCTGCGTAGCTTCTGCGCATCAAAAGACTCAAACGATTTAGAAGGATTGAATGCCACCATACAAGACAACAACTCCATATTGATCTCATCAAACCGATTATCAAGTTCTTGACTTATTTGATCAATGACACCAATATATACTTCTCTTACGAAGTGATCATCATTGGTTTGCTTTTCGAGCACGAGCTTTCCTTGTTGATTTTCCATAAGGAACATAAACACCATCCATAGCAGAACATCAACACCATGTTTATCACAAAATGAGGTGACCTTCTCAAGAAAAGTATTCCAACCATCAGACCTCAATTGTTGCATTCTTTTCTTTGCCACATTAACAAGTGATATTGCATTGAGAATATCTTGCTCCCTTCTTTGTAGACACTCAGATAACTCATTCGTGTATCCAAGAATAATATACATTAAATGTACAAAGAAAACAAACTCAAAGGTCTCAAATGCTCCCGTCACAAAATGTATTTTGGTCCAATCATCCTTATATGTAGGATCATCCCCAAGATCAACCAGTACATCATGGATTGATTCATACATAGTAAGGATGCTGCATATAGTTTTGTAATGAGATCCCCATCGAGTATCTCCAGGCCTAGACAAACCCATTTCTTGATGTAATCCAGTTCCAGATTCAATTTCACCACAGTCAAGTGCTTTCTTGATATTCTCAAGCCTAGCTTTTCTAAGCATGTCATGACGCTTACAAGAAACCCCAATAATATTCAATAAGATAGATACTTGATCAAAAAAGGAGCTGCAATCTGTATTTCCCTTAGCAACAGCCACAAGAACCAATTGGAGTTGATGAGCAAAACAATGAATATAATAAGCAGAAGGTGAATCTTGCATGATCAATGTTTTCAGCCCTTTAATATCTCCTTTCATATTGCTAGCCCCATCATATCCTTGACCACGGATTTGAGTCAAACTCAAGCCAGGGTATGCTGTAGCATATACAGCATACCCTGTAGCTCCGCCCCTGTCTCTGCATCACCATTTCTGAGCTCCACCAGTGCTGAGTGCAACTGGTGCCAAGGTCACTCTCTCCGTTCATGCTGAGCGCCACCCGCCTGGCTGCCGCCCATTGGCGTGCATGACCTGACTCCCCACCGACAAGCACCGCCAAGCTACTGGTCAGCGCTGCGCCCTCCCAGTAGACTCGCCACCAGAGTGAGCTGCCCGTTCGAACACCTACACGCTACTGCCTCCCATGGGACTGCCGCCTTCACCTACACGCAGCCGCCTTTGCCTGAGTATGAGGTCCCCTCGATCGTGATTCTTCTCCAGTATTCCTCTTAAAATGAAACATGTGTCACTATGACATGTTGTCGAAAAAGTGATTCTTCTCCAGTAAGATCCTCTCTGCTCATCCAAGATCTGGCCGCTGGACCCTTCTTCAGTGAGCGTACCTCCAACCGACGGTCCTATCTACCAAATATGTAGCTTTTTATATCCAGGCTTCTAAAAACAAAAGCTTTTGTGAGCAGATAGCCAATAGCTACTAGCTTATCAAATAATTCTAGCCGTTCCAAACAGGGCCAATATTATCGACAAGGTTCTAAATCTATGACTATAGCTACCGCTATAGCCGAAAATAGATGATGGACAGCATCGCCACTAGGAGAATTGAGTTTTAAGCGCTAATAACTGTATTTAGCCAGCTATATCGTTGAAATGCACGAGTACTCAAGGAAAAGGAATTGAAACTGGCATTTGTCATTGTTAAAATAATGGCCGGACTATTACTAAGAGCTCAACTAAAGAACATTACCAATGAAGTTTAGCCGGTAAAAAGTACGAAGCAATGTACAGCCTGTTTGCTTGCTCGTAAACGATCGTAAATTTCCAGCTGGGAACAGTGTTTTTCTCTCACATCAAACCAGCCAGTAGTAAATAATCCACGATACGATACGGCCTCCCGAACAGGCTGGTAGTATTCTGTGTTACTGGGGACCACAGACAGCAGCGCCTTGCTTCTCGTGTTGATCTCGACCATCCATACAGTCTCATCTGCGTCATCGATGACGTAGTGGTTCTCGCAGACCATGAAGCAGACGTTGTCAGGATTGTCGGAGCTCACGATGGGGTACTGTGGGGGCAACACGCGGCAGGTGACCGTAGTTGGGGAGCTGCCAGAGCTCATCGCAGTCGAGCACACCGTCCTTGACCCACACCATTGCCTCCTCCGTCCTCAGGGTCAGGGTCCACGTCGTCACGTTGAAGGCGAAGGTGGAGCGTTCGCACGAGGTCTTGCCTGGGCCGCTGCGGGGAGCAACGCTGACGAGCCTCACGGCACCAGGGCCGGCGGCGGCCAAGTTGCGACAATACAGCATGTCCGGCCGATCGCTGCTGTGGTAGCGCGTTCTGGGGGGCGGCACAGGCAGCGGTATACATATCGGAGTTTGGGGTTCTCTTCCGACATGTCGCAGAGGATGAAGCCGCTGAGGTAGTCGACCCAACACATGAAGCCAGGGGCGGAGCTACAGGGTATGCTGCAGCATACCCTGGCTTGAGTTTGACTCAAATCCGTGGTCAAGGATATGATGGGGCTAGCAATATGAAAGGAGATATTAAAGGGCTGAAAACATTGATCATGCAAGATTCACCTTCTGCTTATTATATTCATTGTTTTGCTCATCAACTCCAATTGGTTCTTGTGGCTGTTGCTAAGGGAAATACAGATTGCAGCTCCTTTTTTGATCAAGTATCTATCTTATTGAATATTATTGGGGTTTCTTGTAAGCGTCATGACATGCTTAGAAAAGCTAGGCTTGAGAATATCAAGAAAGCACTTGACTGTGGTGAAATTGAATCTGAACTGGATTACATCAAGAAATGGGTTTGTCTAGGCCTGGAGATACTCGATGCGGGATCTCATTACAAAACTATATGCAGCATCCTTACTATGTATGAATCAATCCATGATGTACTTGGTTGATCTTGGGGATGATCCTACATATAAGGATGATTGGACCAAAATACATTTTGTGACGGGAGCATTTGAGACCTTTGAGTTTGTTTTCTTTGTACATTTAATGTATATTATTCTTGGATACACGAATGAGTTATCTGAGTGTCTCACAAAGAAGGGAGCAAGATATTCTCAATGCAATATCACTTGTTAATGTGGCAAAGAAAAGAATGCAACAATTGAGGTCCGATGGTTGGAATACTTTTCTTGAGAAGGTCACCTCATTTTGTGATAAACATGGTGTTGATGTTCTGCTATGGATGGTGTTTATGTTCCTTATGGAAAATCAACAAGGAAAGCTCGTGCTCAAAAGCAAACCAATGATGATCACTTCAGAAGAGAAGTATATATTGGTGTCATTGATCAAATAAGTCAAGAACTTGATAATCGGTTTGATGAGATCAATATGGAGTTGTTGTCTTGTATGGTGGCATTCAATCCTTCTAAATCGTTTGAGTCTTTTGATGCTTGTGAAGCTACGCAGACTAGCTGAGTTCTACCCAAAGGACTTCTCAAAAAATAATTTGCGCAGGCTTGAATTGCAGCTAGATAATTATATTGATGACATCAAGCAGGATGATAGATTCAAAGGTCTAGAAAATATTGTTGATCTCTCAGTTAAGCTTGTTCAAACGAAGAGACATAAAGTGTATGATATGGTTTATGAGCTTCTCAAATTGGTGCTGCTTCTACCTGTGGCAACAGCAAGTGTTGAAAGGGTATTTTCTACATTGGTTTTAGTGAAAACAAAAACCCGAAACAAGATGGGAGATAGTCTTCTGGATGATTGTCTCGTCACTTTCATTGAGCGAGATATTTTCTTTGAAGTTGATGAAGATGACATAATTGAGACATTTATGTCCCTTCGAACGCGTCGAATAAACTCATCAGCAAGATAACATTGTAAGTCTCTAGTGCTCTATATGAATATATTTGAATTATCAGTTTGGCTTTTGAAACTATTTATATTGTATTTAGTGGATATGATTTCTAATTAATCCATGATTTTAAACCTTATTACAACCTTATTACCGAATTGGAAAGTGGATTTTCTGAATTGCGTATGAAATTTTTTGAGAAGCATACCCTGACCCAAAATTCTAGATTCGCCACTGCATGAAGCGGCTGCCGACGGGCACCGCGGCGTCGATCACCGTCGGGTGCCGCAGCTCGCCTTCTCCCTCGTGGTGCACGATGGGCAGCCGCTTGAGCACCCAGTCGTGGCCGGGGCGGAGCACGCAGAGCTCGGCCGTGCAGTACAGCGCATCGTACCCCACCTCGAGCTGGGCCACCAGGACCTCGCCATCGCCGAGGCGGAGTATGCAGGTGTCGTTGAATAAGGACAGGTTGCGGGCCTCGGCACTGCGAGTAGGAACCTGGCGGGCGTCTTTGTCTCGGTCAAACTGGTTGGAAACATAGCAGCCGGGGAGCAGGGACAGCGACGAGCAGCCTCGTACAGGAAATACTCGAACATAACACATGAGCCGAAACCAAGTTTGGGTACCCTCGACTCGATGAGGACGGAGTCATCGTGGGCCGCGACGATCTGGAGTTGGAGATCCATGGTGTCCTTGTCGTTGTCGCTGGACGGTGTGCTGCCTATGCCGGCTAGCAAGTCGTAGAGGAAGCTGGAGCGTTCCGGCGGTGCCGCGATGCTAAAGGAGACGCAGAAGGGTAGGCCAGAGGAAGTGCAGGAGGCCGCCGTGGTCTTGGCATCGGCGGCGGAGGAGCGGCTGTCCTTGAGGATGGTGCGGTTCAGTAGCACCCAGCGGGGCGCGGCTGCCGTCGGATCAGAGGGTCCTCTATCGGTTAGGGTTTCCATGTTGCCGCCGGAGCCTTGTATGAAACCGATCGATGGATGGATCACGAGGAGAATATGATGGATTCCGTTTCAGCACCTCCATTTATATAGGCCGATTTGTTGTCGCTCTTAGAGCATCTGTGGCGACCCCGTATCCCATAAAACTGCCATATCGAGGGAGACAAGATTATTCCTCAACGAGACCTTTTTTTTGTCGCCACAAAAAAAAAAACTCCTCTAGTGGAGTTGCAAGAAATTACCCACCATGCCATCCGTTACACAGTCTAGCGTACCGTTTCGCTTCGTTCATTTTCTTTCTCGTAACCCATCGCTATCACCGCTCGGCTCCGGCTCCTCCATCTGCCATGCCTGGCTGACATCGCGTCTAGCCCGCTGTGGCCCAGCTCCACCGTTGGTACTGGCTGCCGGTGCCGTGCGCGTCCTGTCCCTGGCACCGCCCGCCCGCTTGGCATCACTCTTCCCCGGTGCCGGCTGCAGCGCCAAGCCTCGCCCCCACCCGTCCCGGTGCTGGCCCCCAGCGCCCCTCGTTCGGTTCTTTCCCGGCCACCGGTGGCTCGGTGGAGAAGAAGATGCATTGTTTTTTTTAATTTTGAACCCTGGTTATTTTTAATAACTACATGTGAATCCAGATCGGAGCTGGAGGTGTACCAAACAGTTTTTTCGGAGCCAGATCTGTGGTAGAGCTGCTTGATGATGGAGTACGTTGGTGCTCTGGAGTTGGTTTTGCGGAGCTAGCGCTGTGCCAAATAGGCTCTATAACAACAGGGTTATTGTATCGGATTTGAATTAGGTTTTATTGACATGTGGAGGCCGGATAGGCCTGAGGTGACTTTGTTGAAGCAACAGAAGAAGAAATTTTCACTCTTCAATATCAGCTTATTGGAGTCGTTGTCAATCAAACATTAATTTTGCATGTGCCCATAGTTTATTCTACTTTAAAGTTTTATTTGTTTTCAATAATTATTCATACTATCAAATGTTAAAATTGTCCTAAAGTGTTCTTTTAACTTTTAATCAAATACTGTCTCTCCCTGTGTACCATGGGCACCCGCTTGAGCACTAAGATTAATTCTAGTTGATTCTCTACTCAAGCCCCTATCATATATACTCTCCGTCCGTCCTGAAGTGATTAACAAATTTTCACCAGAAAAAAGTCAAACAAATTAGATTTTGATTGTCAAATTCTCTTACTCTATGTTATCATTTGTTAAAAGAATCAATATCATCTTAGAGGTACTTTAAATACAAATGTATCAATATAGTTTGTAAAATTTGGCTTTCCCTCGATAAAATATTATTATCATTGTGGACCACGCTATACACACAAACACACATTATTCAACGCACCGATGTTGGGAGCCTGTCCAACATTTAGATAATGATTCTCTATTAAAACAATTGGTGACAATATATCACCATCAGTTCTCATTGAAACATTATGTATGACTTCACCTTTCTGGAACCCTCGCTCATGGCCTTCAACGGCCCTGAGTACGTTGTGAGTTCGGGTCCTCTCACTGAGAGGGCGCAAGAGGGGCTCTCATGTCTACTAAGATCAGTCGGTCCAATGCATTTATCCAGAGGTGTCCTCGTGGGTATCCACGCTGCATGGATATCGCATCTTGTTTTTGCGGATGATTGTATTGTTTTTTCAAAAGCGTCGCAAAGCGGGGCCGCCAGAATTCAGGAGATTTTGGACATCTACAGCAGGGGGTCTGGCCAGTTGGTTAATAGAGATAAGGCGGCAGTTTTCTTCAGTAAGAATTGCCTGGAAGATACAAAACAGCTGGTCCGACATGAGCTGCATATTGAAACGGAGGCGCTGTCCGATATGTATTTGGGTCTCCCAACAGCAATGGGGCAGTCGACCACTAATACCTTTGAGTTCCTACCTGCAAGACTCAAAGGGCTTATTGGCTCCTGGAGCGGTCGTGAAGCGAGCAGTGCAGGTAGGGAGGTACTACTGAAATCTGTTGCACAGGCAGTGCCCACCTATTTGATGAGCTGCTTTCTCCTGTCAAAGACAACGTGCAAGAAAATGAGAGCAGCAATGACTAACTACTGGTGGGGGGGATCGGCTGAAAACCGGCACATCCACTGGCTCCGTTGGGATCGTCTCATGCAACACAAATCGAAAGGCGGAATGGGCTTTCGGGATTTGCATCTATTCAACAAAGCAATGCTAGGAAAACAAGGTTGGCGGCTTATTACTCGGGAAGACAGCTTTTGTGCCCGTGTGTTGAAAGGCCGCTATTTCCATGACTCGGATTTCCTAGCTAGCACACGGAGAAAGCATGCCAGCCATACCTGGCGAGCGATCTTGGCCAGTAAAGAAGTGCTTTTGAGGGGCATGATCAAAAGGATTGGCAATGGTACATCTACACATATTTGGCATGATAGATGGATTCCAAAGCATTTTGATGCGCGACCACTCACACCTGAGGATGGTCAGGATGTCACCAGGGTGTCAGACCTGCTAACCGAGTCAGGACAGTGGAACGAAGAGCTGATTAGGGAGATTTTTATCCCGGTTGATGCTGACGCCATTCTCCGAATGCTGCTGAGAATGCAGGAGGAGGATTGGTGGGCATGGGAATTAGAGAAGCATGGAGAGTATTCAGTAAGATCAGCGTATCGAAAATTGGAGGCAATGCATACTCCAGAGGACACAGCCACCCCGGGGGGCTCAGGTGATGCTTCTTGGGGGAAGATTTGGCGTCTTGATGTTCCACCTAAGGTCAAAGTATTTTGGTGGAGAGTTCTACACGAATTTTTGCCGGCAAAAGCAGTGCTACACCATCGACACATTGAACCCACAGCTTTTTGTGAGGTGTGTGGAGCAGAGAAGGAGTCGATCCGACATGTCTTCCTTGAGTGCACCACGGCGATGTTGTTCTGGCACGAGATCAAGCTGCTAACTGGTCTGAAAATCCCTAAGCTGCATCCGCATTCCTGGGCTTCAGACATTCTACTGAATGAGGTTTGTTCAGAGAGGGAGCGCAGCCTTTTCATCATCGGGATGTACTCTCTATGGATGCAAAGAAACAATCGTCGCCATGGGGAGAACCAACTACCGGTGCATCATGTAGTACAATGGGCGGTTGATCTAGCACATGATCTGTGGCAGATTTGCCCAGTCTAAGAAGCAGCTGCGCCCGGTTAGTATACATTCGGCTTGGCAACCACCTCCAGAGGGATGGTTCAAGTGCAATACCGATGGGGCCTTTTACATGGGGACAAATCAGTGAGCAACGGGGGCTGTGTTACGGACCCCTTCAGGCTCATTTGTTGCAGGAAGAGCATGCTGGTACTCCCATGGACTTGATGCCCTGATGCTAGAAACTTTGGCATGCCGTGATGGTGTGAGATTAGCAAGAGAGGAAGGGGTGTTGAAGCTGCAGTTGGAAACAGAAAACCAGGAGCTTGTCAGACTATGGGCTTCAGGGCAATTTCAGAGATCGTACCTGGCGCCGATTCTGCGAGAGATCCGTGATATTAGTGCAAGCTTTCATGATTTTTCATTGATGTATGCTAATAGAGTCTGTAATCAAGTAGCGCATGTATTAGCAAAGCAAGTCACGGATGTGGTCAGGTTGGGTGTGTGGCATGAAGCCCCAACCTGTATCCAACATCTACTGACTGAAGGATGTAACCCCGTTCCTCCATGATGAATGAACGAATCTCCTAGTCGCAAAAAAAAAAAAAAAAAAAAAAAAAGGCGCAAGAGGGTGCTTCGGGGATAAAAAAAAAGGAAAAAAGAAATTTTCGCTATTTAATATTATTATTAGGTATATAGATGTATAGATTCCATTCTACATTTCTACCTTCCGTGTATGTGTTTATTGCACGGGCGATGGTTATCACTGTACAACGACTTTCATCGAGTGGTAAAATATGGTTTAAAACCAGCAGTGTTGAAGTTTGTGTGACTGTGTATAGTATATTACACTAAGAAAACAACTATATGTAAAAAAAGGTTTCATTGTTGTTTATTTAATCATTTGGTTAGGAATTAGGATCTTGTGTTCTAGTATTATTCTGTCCGAGGCTAAATTAGAATCTTGTGTTCATAGAGGCCCCGGCGATCTGATGATGAGGCTGAGAGAAATCAGATTGCACAAAATCAGCTTTAAGTTGGAACGGTTACCATCTTGAAGGATAATTTCGATCCTGAAGTCACACTAAAGCAAAACTCTATAAACTCCAATGCTTCAGATTTCTGGATCTCAGCTACTGAATTGCTTGCAGGCAAGAAGAAGAAGTTCCCAGCTCAGTGGGCGCCTTTCTTCACTTCTCTGCTTCTCTCGCCTAGCAACTACAGTTGGGCAAAAAAATTCATCGAGTCAGATGCTCGGGATATCTTCAGTAAGAACTTAACCTCTGTAAGCATCAGAGTCCTAGATCAGTGCCCTCTTCAGAACCTAATTTGTCCTCATGAACAGAGCATCTCTGCCTTGAGCTTGCCTAATCCTGATCACTCTGAAACTCTGGTGAGGGAAAAAAATAGCATGAGAAAGGCAAAGAAAACTAGAATTGCAGTGGTTGAAAGTGAAGTCAGGAGAAGCCCAAGATTGAAGGAGAATAACAAGGGCTTCAAATCTAACACCTGAACTGGCAAGAAGTGCTTAGCCTGCAGTCCCAGCCCCCCTGATCTATCCCTTGATATGATCAAAAGTTTTGGTTCCTCCTACTGTCAGATAGAAGGGGGTTCTCAATTTGCAAACTCAGAATGAGGCTCGTTTACTCAAGTACCTCCATAAATTCTTCAACAGGAATGATCTGCCTTGGGTGAATCTGATATGGGACAATCATTACAGAAATGGCAGGTTACCAAGTACCACAACACCAAAGGGTTCCTTTTGGTGGCGTGACCTCCTAAAGCTACTGGATAAATTCAAGGGGATGGCGTCAGTGATCATATCAGATGGTACATCTTGCTAGCTCTGGGACGATCTTTGGAATGGTCAAGTAAGAAAATTTCAGTTTCCTGAACTTTACTCTTTTGCTAAGAATAAGGGGATCAGTTTAAGCAGTGCCCATGCTACTGTCCTGGTTCAAGACCTTTTTAATCTACCGGTTTCAGTGGAAGCTTATGTTCAGTTACAAGTTTTGGAAGTGGAATTCTCCTCTTTAGTGCTTAACAACTCAAATGACAAATGGTCCTACATTTGGGGATCCTCTACCTTCTCTTCCTCAAAAGCCTAGAAACTGCTCACAGGGCACACTCAAGTGGATCCCATCTTCAAAAGGATTTGGAGCACCTCATGTCAAAGCAAACACAAGGTGTTTTTTTGTTTAGTGTTGATGGACAGGTTAAGCACAAGAAACATGCTCAGAAGAAAAAGAATGCATTTAGATGATTATAACTGTGTCCTCCGTCAGCAGCTGACTGAAGAAACAATTATGCATTTGTTGTTCTACTGCCCCTTTGCAGTAGCCTGCTGGAACTCTCTGAACTTTGGGTTTGCTGACAACCTCTCAGTTCCTCAGATTTTTGCTGCCTGGAGAGTCTTTTTGAATGCTCCTTTTGCTCTGGATATCTTTACCCTGGTCTGTTGGTCCATCTGGATAATGAGAAACGATGTCATCTTCAGAAACAAGGTCTCTTCAGTTCAAGACTTCAAAAGAAATCTCACGGCTGAGGCTCTTTTGCTGCTACACAGATCAAAAGCAAGGATTACCCCTTCTTTAGAATCATGGATTCAGATCAATTTGTAACTTTCCTTATTTTCTTTCTTTCTTTCTTTGTGTCCTGAAACCTCTCCCCCTCTTTCTGTTCTGTTCCTGTTCTGTCTTTCTCCTTTTTCTGTTTACTTTGTGTTACCAGTTGTTGTTGTTTTTTGAGTTAAATGCACCAGAGATCCATTAACTTGTGAGAATGTTTCAGTTAGGTCCATCAATTTTCAAAGTGACTTTTTGGGTCCATAAACTTTAATGTTGTCTTTCTTAGATCCATATCCCTCCACATAGGCTTCTCATGCTGACGTGGCTGTTGACTTGTCGTTCTGAAGCAACTGTTGTCCGTTCATTTCGTCAAACACGCTGTGAGCACGCAAGCAGGTGCCGCCGCCGCCGCTGCGGGGGTGCGAACAAGCCCGCCGCGGCCACGCTCGTCGGCGGCGCCAGGTGCCAGCGTGCGACCACCCGCTGCTCCGCTACTCGCTCCCGCGCGCCATCCCGCTCGCGGCGCTGTCCTTTCGCCCCCAGCCTCCCCCTCCGCCTCCTTGTCCCCGCTCCCCGTCGTTCGCCCGCTCACCCCGTCCTCACTCTGCTCCGCCATCCACGCGCATGCCCACCCGGCGCCCCGCTCCGCCGCCCCGCACCTGCCGCGGGAGGAGCTGTTGTGGATTGGCAGCCCCGAGGCGCTGCCGCTGAAGCCCCGCCACCACCAGCCCGCGGTCACCTTCGCCGAGACCAGCGGCTCCCTCCTCCAGTCCTCTGACGACGAGGACGAGTATGAGGAGGAGGAGGAGGACGACGGTGCCGACGTAGGGGACGCCCGGCCCCGCGCTGCCTCTGGCCAGTCGAGCGGTTCCCTCTCCCCCGCTCACTGGAGGGGCGGCAGGACCTGTGGTTGCTACAGGTGCGGGAAAGGAGGCGGCTTCTGTGGCCGCGACAAGGAGTCGTGCCTCGGCGACGGCGCGTCCGACGTGCTGACGGAGGCCGTGGTCGCCAACTTCCTCTGCCTCAGCACACTCGAGGCTAACAAGCCCGTCATCGGCGCGTCCGGCTCCGCACCGTTCCTCGTGCGCGCGTTCCAGTCCGCCGCGTGCTCCTCCACCGAGCAGGCGCGCCATGACGCGCTGCACAGCTGCCATGATGCCAAGCGCGGCCGCTGCTGGAGGAGTTCGCGGCCGCCGTGGACGCCCTCCTAGGAGCCCACCTCGGTCGAGGCTAGCGCGGCGGCAGAGCCCGTGCCCACGGCCTGCCGGTGGTGGCGCTCGCGGCCGGCAGATCCTGCGCACGCCGGCAACCGGTGGTGGCCCGTGTGCCCCTTCATGACCAGGTTGGCGCGCCACAAGTTCCACGGCTTCCCGCAGTAGGCGTTCACCTCCCGCTGCACAGCATCCAGCGAGCTCTGCGGCTCGAGCACGACGTCCTTGGAGATGCTGTTGAACAGCTGCGCCACCGCCTTGTCACTGCCGATGGCGTTCTGGATGATGCCGCTGGTGCTGAGCAGCGCCACGTCCTTGGCGGAGTCGATGATGTTGTCCATGAAGAAGACGTACGCGGTCACGTCGTTGCCGGCGCCGACGTGTAGCCGCTCGAACGCCATCAGGTTGAGGAACATGTACTCGGTGGAGTCGTCCACCGACACCGCCGGCATGCTCAGCATGCCGCCGCGGAACCGGATGTTGTGGAGGCTGTCCGAGTTGGTCTTCCTGAACCGGATCCCGGCCTCGTACAGCTCCACCGCCGACCGGATGATGTCCGTCGTATCCGGTGCAATGTCCCATGACAGTACCTGTGGCGGCTGCTTCGGGCCGTAGAGCATGCTCCGGCGGCACACGTCGAGCGGGGTGGAGCCCCCAGAGTGCTGTCCGGCGGCAGCCGGGATGACGGGGAGCCGGACATGAACCTCAGCACCATCCTGTTGATCACGTCGGCGCTCTGATGCGTTCGTGGCACCATCCATATGCACAACAGCATGCTTCGAAGCAGCCGTCGACGATCATCATCTCCAGGAACCGCTCCCTCCCGTCGGTGCCGTGCCACTCGTCGCCGAGGTCCAGGTACGTGCTCTCCAGCTGCTCCGCGACGTCCTCCACGGCGGCCGCGAACTCCTCCAGCGGCCACCACTAGTACAGAGACAGCCTTTACTTCCGGTGGGGAACCCCCTCTAGTCCCGGTTTTTCACCCGGGAGCAAGCATCCGGGACTAAAGGGGGTTCTTTAGTCCCGGGTCAGGAACCGGGACTAAAGGCCTTTAGTCCCGGTTGGTATCACCAACCGGAATTAAAGGTGCCTCCTGACATGTCACGAGGCCGGCACCCTTTAGTCCCGGTTGGTAATACGAACCGGGACTAAATGTTATTTTTTTTTCTTTTCATTTTTTTGTTTCCTTTTCAAAATAGGTTTTCGAAGTCGTATTGTACGCTGCTAATAATACATTTATATGCGCGTATAGTATGATTCGGTTCAAGCACAATGAACATATTAAATGACACAATTCAAGCATAGAACTATATATATATATATATATATATATATATGCATGCATGCATCATATATATATATTTACATGCATGCATGCATATGTGTATTTTACATTATATTATTTCATGTGCATATATTATAAAAGATTGCATTACAGTTGTTGTGATATAACAAGTTTCCTCTCATCCTCTAGCTTGGCCTCCATGGCAGTGTTGGGTCGAAGTAGAACTCGCCCCTGGAATCGATGACCTGGTCATTAAAAAATCCGGCTATAGACTCTTGAATTGCTTTGATTTGGTCTTACCGTATGACCTTTTCCTCCAACCATCGAGCCTACGGGTTTGAATTAAAGGAAAATAAATTAATATATGTATATATATATATATATATATATAAAGACATAGTAACACAATCAATAATAATAATTAAATGAATATATAGTGTATTTTTAACGTACTTTGAGTCTCTCTGTAGGAGTTCTTTGGGAGACCTTCTTGATAAACTTGCAAACATAGTAACCACAGTAGTTGTCCCCCCTGTTCCTGCCTCAGACACCACTTTACGAGAAAAAGATTTGTCATACAATCTGATGATCCGGTGAAAGCTATATGTTTAATTAATAAAGATGATGCGATTTAGGGGACTTACTTTCAAAGGGATTACATTAAGTGGCGCTTTGCATTTTTCCATGTGTTGCTTCTCAATAAAGGTTTTCCAAACACTGCCCAATAAAAAATTTGCCACGTCATCAGATATAGTTAATCATCATGTTTGTGTGTATATATAGTTGCTAGAGATACCGAAATTACCTCTAGATAATATCTATCATATCTTGGTAGTCTTGTTGTGGTTTTCTCGAGTCATAGATTATCAAGTGACTTTTCACCAGATCGATGTCCATCAATATCCAGTGATTGCTGCATGTGTTTATAGGATATAACACATAACACTCATTAATTAACTAGAATCAACATATGAGCCATTAAGGATGATCGACATTATTAACACTCACTTGAAGTTGTAGGGAAAGATTATATCCTTCTTGTGGCGTTGGTTCACTAAGAAGTTCATGAGGTTACTCTCTGACTCAGACTTCCAATTAGGCTTTGGAGTAACTGGGTCTTTGAATACTATATGGGGATCAACAAAACCAATTTCATTGCAGCCTTCCTTTCTGCGCTGTCATTGTAAATCTGCATATATATAGTACTTGTTAGGATAATTTATATGCATATACACACATATGATGAGTTTAATAATGGATCGAAAGAATTATTACTTACAGGCAATAGCAGCTAATGATAACTTTGTCCAGAGAGGTCAGGTGGCATAGTTGATGAAATTCTGCAAAGTCAACATACATAACATCATCGCCACGGAACCAATGTTCGTCTCTAATTCTGACACCAACGCAGAAGTCTCCACCGGTAGACGCCTGCATGTACCACTTGTTTAGCAGGTACATTTGTGTTCCCAGATCACCTAAGGCTTGAGGGTTGTATAGACTCTGGCCTAGTACAATTTTTTTTTCCAAATATCAACCTCCGCCGCACTCTCAATGTTTCCATCACCAAACATCTGGTAAAGGTCGAGACCAGTCTCTTCAATAAATTCACCAAGGTGATCCAAATCGACATCCGGAGGTATGTTTGCCTGATACATTAATCCTAAATTCGAACCATATTCATTACCAATAACTAGCGGGGGGGACTGATTGGTGCGATTGTTGTCCGAGTTGTGCAACTCCTTTCCCTGCCCGCTTCTTTTTCTATGCTGCCTCAATTGACTTGGTGAGAGTGCGGTCATAGTCCGTTAACGTTGCTTTAGGCGGCTTACTGAGATTCCATTGTTGTTCTTTGGTAAGAAGCCACCTTTTTCTTAGAATATCTGGAGCTACGAAGAAGCACGGTTTCTCCGGGTTTCTCCTTGCTTCTTGATCCTTTTTAAGTTTGTCATAGAATCTGGACATATATTTTTTATATGCATCGATTTACTTCTTCCTTCTCTTGAGATATTATTTTGAGAATAGCCCTTGGTTTCACGGTGGCTTTCTTTGCCGTGAGGGACCGGTTCTTCGTTTTGAGGGCTGGGCCTCTTGCTAGTACTTGGCTTCTTGGTAGGCGGGGGCGGGGGGCGTTGGAGACCTCCTTGGAGGTGGTGGCAGCAAGTGTTGGAGACCTCCTTGGAGGTGGCGGGCTGCGCGTTGGAGACCTCCTTGGAGATGGTGTGGATGCAGCCTTGCCTTCCAACACATTGTCATCGTACAGAGCACTATGTTCTTCTGGCGATTGAACAATTGGATTTAGGTTGGGGGAGGATCTGCTACAAAAAAAGGAATGACATATTATTATGAGCAGATTGTTAATTATTTAAGCCAATATAAATTAATGATGTAGTGTTTTCATCCGCACCTATGGTGAGGTAGTTCAGGAGGAGGTGGAGGCGACATCTCGGGAATGATGATGTAGCGCTTGCGCCATAGAATGAATGTCTTCTCTGCTTCTCCTAGAGTCTTCTCGCCATCACCTCCAGGAATGTCAAGAGGCAAATCACTAAAACCTTTTTCAGCTTTATCTGCCGAGATGGTAGCATATCCTTCTTGGATTATATTCCCATGAATCCTTGGTGTCTTGGTTCGGTCGATAGGATTAACAAGACCGATAGCCACCTTGATTGTGGAATTCCCCTTTGGAATCTGTAGCTCACACGATGTACAAGGTTCAGTGATGTCATCCACAGGGAAGCGCAATCCTATGTCCCCTTGATTTGGTACCTCTGTGGAAGCACAACTGCTTTTCAACTGAGCACTCACAGATGCCTGCTTGCTTCCTGGCTCTGATGCCTGCTTGCTTGCACTCACTGCTATTTGCACTTGCCTTCTGATTTCCTCCTGCATTCTCGCTTCAAGGTTTTTTTCCCGCTCCTGTGCTTCACGCACCGCTTCCTCCAACCTCTGGAGCCGCTGTGCCTCTTCTTCCTTCTTTCTCTGGCGACTTCTGTAGGAAGGTCTGTCCTGAGGGAATCCATGCTCCCACAAGACACTTTGCCTCTAGTTCGGCCACCGTGTTCAATAGTCCCAATGGCATATGTCAGTTCATCCTTCTCTCTGTTGGGCCTGAACGCACCACTAGCAGTAGCTCTCTGAGCATAAAACAATCTGTCTGCTGCTTCTTGCAGTCTTGCGCCATAAACGCACTTCCCTGTCTCCTGGTCCAGTGTTCCCCCATGAGCGAAAAACCAATTCTTTGCACGCTCTCCCCACTCGAGTGATTCTGGTGTGATACCCTTGGCAAGAAGGTATGCTTCCATTTTGTTCCACTTCCTAATGGCAGTCGGGTAGCCACCTGATCCCAAGTTATGGTGGTATGTCTTCTGTTGGGCATTACGTTGGTTCTTTATCACCTGACTCACACCCTATTCCGACGTCTTGTACTGTACAAACTCATCCCAATAGGGCCTCTTCTTTGAGATCGGGTCTGGGACAGTGAAATCTGGTGCTATGTTCTTCTTGACATACGTCGTGTATAGGTGTTTCTTCCAAGTCTGAAACTGGGTGGCCATCTTCTTCATTGCCCAATCCCTAACTCGCTCCTTCAATTCATCACCATCTATTATATCATCATAACCATCTGCTTGGAGCGTGAAATGTTCCAAGACATAATTCCAAATTAACGTCTTGTCACGATCGGAGACAAAACTGATATGAGGAGCATTGGTCTTCTTCTTCCATTTGCGGGTACTGATCTGGAGCCGGTCCCTTACAAGGTAACCACAGTGGTGCACGAATTTCGTTTTATTTGGCCCCCCCTGGTTCGCCTGTATCCACATTGAACTCCGAGATGATGAAGCGGCCCTCCAAAGGCTTTTTGGGACCTTGAACATTTTTACTCTTCGTTGTAGTTGTTGATGTCGATCCAAAGGGCTACAAAACATAAACATTATTTTTAATGTCATGAGCACACATAAGACATATGATAATATATATAGCTAATAATAAAAAATATATACTTGGCCAATATGTTGTTGCTCATTTTGTTCAAGAGCTAAGTACTGACTCCCGTCATCTGCATCCTCTTGCACGTTATTTTTAGCACCATCATCGCCGGCAACTTGAGTGCCAGTGTTGATCAAATTCATTATCAACTCCTCCTCATCCATGTTTCTCGGGTCGGCCATCTAGCTTCAAAAAACAAAACCAATATAAAGTACGTCAAATCTTTGCTTACATGCGTAAAATCTATGAACAATATGCATTATTAAATCTTGCCCCTCGGTCACAGACGCAATTCGCCACACTAGGGCGAACTGCGTCGGTACTAGGGTGAATTAGGGCTATACGTAAACGGCCGAGGGCGAATTGCGTTGGTGACTAGGGCGAACCACGTCGGTGACATCAACAACGCAGTTTGCCCTAGTCACCGACGCAATTCGCCCTAGTGTGATTGTTTAGTGTTAACGATAACGATAATACGAATGTTGATCGACTAGGCCGCGAGAGAGGGTGGTGTGATGAGAGTGGCGGTGCTCCGCTCTGCCGTATATATGTTTGTACACATGGGTGAACGAGGGCGGCGGTGCTCCGCCGTATAAACCCTAAACCCTAGGGCGAATGAGGGCAGCGGTGCTCCGCCGTATAAACCCTAAACCCTAGGGCGAACGAGGGCAGCGGTGCTCCGCTGTATAAACCCTAAACCCTAGGGCGAACGAGGGCAGCGGTGCTCCGCCTTATAAACCCTAAACCCTAGGGCGAACGAGGGCGGCGGTGCTCCGCCGTATACATAGAAACGCATGGGCGAACGAGGGCGGCGGTGCTCTGTGACGTATATATACATGCATATGAATACAAATGACGAAAACATATGGATCGCGATCGAGGACAAGGACGTATGGCAAGACGAGCGGCGTGGTCTCGACATCGGCGTAGAGTGGGCCGGGGCAGTGGTCGGCACAGCAGAGCGGGCTGGGCCGTGTCGGCGCGGTGGCTGGCGTGCTGACGACGACGACGTGAGGCGGGCCGGTGTGCTGACGACAACGACGTGAGGCGGGCCGGGGCGGTGTTGGTGCGGTGGAGGGCGTCGTCGGCGTGGAGCGGCCCGGGCCGGTGCTACGGTCAATGCACTGGAGGGTGTGGCCCGCGCGTCGGGCCGGGGCTGTGATCAAAAGGAGTATATTATATATCATGCATGCATGTCCACATGTTTTTTTTCTTTTTGCAAAACACAGTACAAACATCAATATAGAGCATTGCAAACTCTACTTTGAAAAGCAATTCAATTGCCTTGATTTACTATTTGAGAACATTTTATGAACAACCGTCAAAGTAAAATGCATAATAAGATGACATGAAAATAGGCATACAATTTTGGGATGGCTGGTCCAGTCTCTGGCACATTTATAATACCCTTTATATTCAAGGAGAATCCAGATGGTACCTTGATGTTGTTTAAGCATTCAAACATGATTTCCTTCTCCTCTTTGCTTAGAGTGTAGCTGGCAGGACGTAAGTAATGGCGTCCATCATCTGTCTTCTCTGGTTGCAGGTTGTCTCTTTCTCTCAAACAACGCAGGTCCTGTCGTGCTTCAAATGTGTCCTTAGGATTTCCATACACACCCATGAAGCCTAGCAGGTTCACACAAAGATTCTTCGTCAGGTGCATCGCGTCGATCAAGCTGCGGACCTCTAGGACTTGCCAATAGGGTAGCTCCCAAAATATGGACTTCTTCTTCCACATGGGTGCGTGACCGTTAGCGTCGTTCAGAACATGTTGGCTACCATGTCCTTTCCCAAAGACGACTTTCACATCATTGACCATATCGTGTACATCCTCACCGGTTCGGTTGCGAGGCTTGGTCAGGTGGTCTGCCTTCCTTTTAAAATGCTTGCCTTTCTTTCTTACGGGGTGATTTGTAGGAAGAAATCGACGATGGCCAAGGTACACGACCTTTCGACATTTTTTCAAGAATACACCTCTAATATCACCGAAGCAATGTGTGCATGCATTATATCCCTTGTTTGATTGTCCTGAAAGATTACTTGGAGCAGGCCAATCATTGATTGTTACGAACAACAATGCTCGCAGATCAAAGTGTTCCTATTTGTACTCATCCCATACACGTACACCTTCTTTATTCCACAAAATGAGAAGTTCATCAATAAGTGGTCTTAGGTACACATCGATGTCATTGCCAGGTTGCTTCGGGCCTTGGATGAGCACAGGCATCATAATGAACTTCCACTTCATGCATAACCAAGGAGGAAGGTTGTAGATACTTAGAGTAACAGGCCAAGTGCTATGACTACTGTTCTGCTCTCCAAAAGGATTGATACCATCTGTACTTAAAGCAAACCTTAAGTTTCTTGCGTCATTTGTAAACTCTGGGAATTCTCTATCGATTGCTCTCCACTGGGACCCATCAGCAGGGTGTCTCAACATATTGTCTACCTTACGGTCTTCTTTGTGACATCACAATAATTTTGCATGTTCTTTGTTTCTGAATAGACGTTTCAAGCGTGGTATTATAGGAGCATACCACATAACCTTGGTAGGGATTTTCTTCCGTGGACGTTCGCCCTCAACATCACAAGGGTCATCTCGCCTGATCTTATACCGCTATGCATGGCATACCGGGCATGCATCCAATTTCTCGTACTCTTTGCCACGGTAGAGGATGCAGTCATTAGGACATGCATGTATCTTCTCGATTTCTAGCCCCATAGGACAGACAACTTGTTTTGCTTCGTAGGTAGTGGCGGGCGATTCATTGTCCTTCGAAAGCATCTTCTTTTGGATTTTTAGTAACTCTCCAAATCCCTTGTCAGATACACCATTCTTTGCCTTCCATTACAGCAATTCTAGTGTGGTTCTCAACTTTTTCTGTCCTGCATCACAAGTTGGGTACAACAATTTCTTGTGATCTTCTAGCATCCGCTCGAACTTGATCTTCTCCTTTTCACTTTCACATTCTCTTTGTGCGTCACGAATGACCTAACAAAGATCATCAGCAGGCTCATCTTCTGCGGCTACCTCTTCTTCACCTTCTCCCATTGCAGTATCATTGAAGCACGCACCATCGGGAATAATATTATTGTCGTCCCATTGTTCTTCTTCACCTATTTCCATTAGAATGCCGGTTTCTCCGTGCTTCGTCCAACAAATATAATTTGGCATAAAACCCGACTTGAACAAGTGTGAATGAAGAGTCCTTGAGCAAGGATATTCCACCGTATTACATATGGCACATGGGCAGCACATGAAACCGTCATGTTTGTTTGCCTCGGCCGCACGTAACAAAGAATGCACGCCGTCAATGAACTCTTAGGAGCGGCGGTCATCATTGTACATCCAATGCCGGCTCATCTGCATTACATGACATAAATACCATATTAAAACCTAGATCATAATTAATTATTTATACAACATGCATGCCACCACAAAAGGTACAAATTTATGAAAGCATCGCTACAATGTAGACAATCCCAACTACCACTAAAAGAACTAAAGCTAAAATACATTTCAGGAGCACAAGGATTTCACGACCAATCTCAACTAAAACAGACAGATCCCTCGATTATGCAACATCTTTGGGCTTCTTCGGCTAGATCACTGCCTCATTAGCCGCCGTATCTGCCTATTGTGTAAGATATTTTTGCATGAGTTCAACATACTCTTCCTCCCAGTAAAAGCCTGAACATCGTCCACTGCCATCCCACTGAAATGAAAACAAAAAATTAGAACTTTAATCACAACCATCATGAAAATAGATATAAACTAACCATAATCATTAAATACGATAAAATAACTCACATTACGATCGGGACACTTGTAGAAGATACGACCCTTGTTGGGACCCTCCTTCGCTCGGTACTCCATCACAATCTTTGTCTCATCACGACACTTGCCACATGGAATGAGAGGGAGGCCCGGCCTAAGTCGCTTTGGAAACCCATGAGAGGCCGAGGACCCGGAAGCAGTTGTCATCTACTCTCTATACTCATTTTTTAATACACTATAAATTTCTCATTTTATAAACAAATAAAATTAAGAAACTATAAAATTATCTGTATCTCTAAACAATGAAGTGTGCTATGCATGCTAGAAATAAAAAGTGAATACTAATTTTAAATACCTACTTTAACATTTCTTCATCCAAATATGCAAACTATAAGTTATTTTGAGCTCAAATTGTTTACAAATAAAAAAACATGCAAGCTTGAAGTTTAAAGGTTTCCAGAGCGTTTAACACTACTCTGCTTGCCGAGAAAGTTGCTAGTGTTGTGTCGATTGCATTTTTCATGGCTGTGGCCATGGTCATTGTGTTCTCGTCTTTTACTGCGGCAGGTAAGTAATTCACATGATATTTCCACAAATTAACAGAAGAATGGGAGTGTACACACATAACAATCGATTATCGTTTATATTTATATATATACTACGTTTGGGTACGGTGATTGATAGACTACTGCGACGATATCGGGACGTGTGAATAAATAACCATCCGTACTAGTTGACCTTGCTTACGTGATCATCTCGGCGAGCATTTCTCCATCGGACGGCACCGTACTTGGCCACGAAAGAGCTCCAATTCTACGAGGAAGGGAACACGGTCTTCCACGACCGTTGCCGCTCTCCCTCGTAGAATCAAAGCTCCTCCTTGACGTCTGTTACCGCTCGGCAGAGAACATGCTCGCCGAGATGAACACGGTCCACGAGTTCAACTAGCTACTTTAACCTTCCTTCATGTAAATATGCAAGCTTGAAGTGATTTGGAGCTCAAATTGCTTACAAATGAAAAAAACCACAATAAAAAACTATATATATATAGTGAACAAAATGGGATAAGACAACGGTGAAACATGAGAGTATGAAATTGGTAACCTTTAGAACCGAAGAATCGACGGAGGAATCGAAGAAATCGACAGAAGAATCGAAGAATGGATGGAGAAAGAGCAAGAACACTGCTTAATTTGAACTGAAGCTCTCGGGCGGGCTCGGGGAGGAAGAAGACGGCCAGCAGGATTTATAGGGGGGACCTTTAGTCCCGGTTGGTGGATCCAACCGGGACTAAAGGTCACTTTGCAGTCCCGGGCCACGCCACTAGCCGGGACAAGAGCTTTACTCTCGGTTGGAGCCACCAACCGGGAGCAAAGGTCGACCTTTAGTCCCGATTGGTGGCTCCAACCGGGACTAAAGGTCCCCTGCCACAATGGCCTGGCGCAGGAGCCGTTGGGCAGGGACCTTTAGTCCCGGTTGGAGCCACCAACCGGGATTAAAGGTCTCTCTAGTCCCGGGCGTAATATTTCCCGGGACTAGAGCATGGTTTGGCCCTTGGATCATAGGTCTGTTCTCTCCTAGTGCACTTGGCGCGCCGGAGCAGGTGCCACAGCGCGCGCCGCTTGTGCTCCTCCATGGCCAGGAGCTCCCCGTCGCGGCCGTGGTGGAAGGGGCCTAGGGACACCACCTACGGCTTGTACGCCTTGCGGTTCAGGTCCTTGATGCACGCCGGCACGCGGTAGATAGAGTGGCGCTGCCACCGCGACACCTCCACCGATGCGTCGGCTTCGTCCAGCGTCTTCTCCACGTCCCCTCGCTCACCTGCTCTCGCGCCCACAGCTGGGGGCTGCCGGCCGGGCTCGCGCCGGCGCTGGTGGCTGCCGTGGTGGACGCCGCCCCCGTGACGGACCGCACACTCGCCGTGCTCTGCAAACTCGTGGCGGCCTGCCCCGAGGGCCGCCGCGCGGTGAGCCGCGCCCCCAACGCGGTGCCGTCCCTCGTCGACGTGCTCAACTGGGCCGACGAGCCCGGGTGCTAGGAGAAGGTGGCCTACGTGCTCATGGTCCTGGCGCACCGGAGCTACGGTGACCGCGAGGGCATGGCCGAGGCCGCCGCCTCGTCCGCGCCGCAGGAGCGCAGGTGCCACGGGGAGGAGTCGGTGGACAGGGGCAGCCGGCCGCTCGCACGCCCGTGTGGCCGCGGCAGCGGCAACAGCACCTGCTTGCGTGCCCATAGCGTGTTTGACGAAACGAATGGTCAATAGTTGCTTCAGAACGACAAGTCAGCAGGCCACGTCAGCACAAGAAGCCTATGTGGAGGGATATGGATCTAAGTGATACAACATTAAAGTTTATGGACTCAAAAAGTCACTTTGAAAGTTGATGGATCTAACTGAAACATCCTCACAAGTTAATGGATCTCTGGTGCATTTAACTCTAGTTTTTTGAATAAATTACAGTCGGAGCTCCTTGCTCCTCCTGGTTCTTAAAAAAAACAATATATCCTGCCAGTGCCACCATGCATCCCCTTTGAATTAAACGCAGCACAACTTGCTCAACGAAAAAGAAACTGGCCTTTTTACGTTGCTAATTAATGGCCAGACTAGTGCTAAGCTGGTAAGCTCAACTAAAGATCATTACCAATGAAGTTTAGTCGGTAAAAGATCTCCAGCACTGTAGTCTTCATTGTCACTGCGGACGATAGACAGCAGCGCCTTGCTCCTGGTGTTGATCTGGACCATCCATACCGTCTCATCGTGTGCACCATCGATGGAGTGGTGGTACTCGCAGACCGTGAAGCAGACGACGTCTGGATCGTCGGAGCTCACGATGGGGAACTCCAGAGCCACGCGCGGCAGACAGCCGTAGTTGGGGAGCTGCCAGAGCTCGTCACAGTCGAGCACACTGTCCTTGACCCACGCCATTGGCTCCTCCATCCTCAGGGCCAGCATCCACGTCGTCACGTTGAGGCAGAGCTGGAGCGCACGCACGTGGTGGTGCCTGGGCCGCCGCAGCAGCAGCGTGGAGCAACGCTGACGAACCTCACCGCGCCGGAGCCGGCGGCCGCGAAGTTGCGGCAATAGTGCATGTCAGGCCGATCGATGCTGCGGTGTCGCGTTTTGGGGGGGGCAACAGCAACGGTACGTACCGGAGTTTGGGGTTCTCCTCGGCCATGTCGCACACGAGGAAGCCGCTGGTGTAGTCGACCCAGGACATGAAGCGGCTGCCGACGGGCACGACCGCGTCCATCTCCGTCCAGCGCCGCAGCTCGCCGTCTCTCTCGTGGTGCACGATGGGCACCTGCTTGAGCACCCAGTCGTGGCCGCTGGGGCGGGGCACGCAGAGCTCGGCCATGTTACACGGCGCGCCGCGGCATCTCGAGCTCGGCCACCAGGACCTCCCCCTCGCCGCGGCGTAGTATGCCGGTGTCAGTTCTGGGATTCGAATGACAAAAACTTTCAGGCCTGATCGAAATGGGTGAATCTCGGAAATTTCGGACCGGGATTCAGTCATTTTGACTGGTCAAACTATTCAGATTTAGCTAATATTTGATTGAATTTTGGCCAAAATTTTATAAAAAAGCATGAAGATGAAATGAACTAATTATAGCTTGGTAACTTTGCAATTCTATATCGAAATAAGAACTTGTAGGCATGTTTGAACTCTAGACTTGACTGAAAAATCAAATTTGACTGAAATTTTTGGCTGTTTCGGACCTCACCGAAATTCGGTGATTTCAGGGCGAATCCCAGATCGTTCCAGCAGGACAGGTCGCGCGCCTTGGGTGTCGCAGTAGGAACCTGGCGGGCGTCTTTGTCACGCTGGTACTGCATGGAAACGTAACAGCCGGGGAGCAGGGAGAGCGACGGCGGCCGCCGGCCGGCGCCTGCCTGGTACAGGAAATAATCGGACGTATCAGCTTCAGCTGACGCTGAGTAGGAATCGCGTTCTCACGGCATCATCTTGGCGTCGGCCGAGGAGTCGCGGTCATGTAGACGCTGAAGGAGACGGTGAAGGGTAGGCCAGAGGACGTGCAGGAGGCCGCCGTCGTCTTGGCGTCGGCCGAGGAGTCGCGGTCATGTTCGCTGTAGTGGTTCAGCAACACACCCACCGTGGACCGGCTGCCGTCGAATCACTCGGCTTGGTTAGGATTTCCATGTTCCCGGAGCTTTGGATGAGATCGATCGATCGATCGATGGATATGCATCACGAATTCACGATTCACGACGAGTAGAAATTTAAACAATGCTTTTGATCGATGACCGCCTCCATTTATATAGGCCTAGTCCTCGTTTTTCTCAAGATCAAAACGGAGAAGAAGGCGGCCAGCAACAGCATCTGGATTATGGGCGTTTCCGGTACTGCTCGGAATTTGCATACAGGTCGGATTGGATCAATACAAGCAGTTCCCTAGCCCACTATTTGTTTTTCTTTCTGAACCACACCACGCACATTTATTTTTATTGTGCAATTCCTGGCATATTAATAATCGACCAACCGCCGAGTCGATTTTACACGTATGATCGAGAGATGATGCTTTACTATTATTCCGTTCTACTCCGCCGGATGGCAGCAGCAGGTTCCGCCGTAGCAATTTCCGCCGTTGCCGAAGAACCCCGGATCCCTGCACCAGGAGTCGCAGTCCGGGACCATCTTATCGCACGGTAGGATGCAGACGTTCTTGGCCGCCCCTGTATGTACCATAACAATTAGAACAATCCGCTGTCATTACATGCATACAAAAGCGTTGTTGAGCATAGTAAATATTTTAGGCATCCGTACCATAGGATGAAAGGGTAGCGACGATGACCGCGACGACGACGAGGATCCTGCAGACGGTGGAGGAGAATGATGCTGCCATAGACGAAGGCAGTGCTGCGGACGTTTTGGATTGGAAATGGTGAAAGTCGATCTTGGGGGCTTTGGTATGATGGTTCACCCCGGCTGTGTGAGTTTATTTATATATATAACTCTGTGAATGCTACATTTAGCATCGATTGATTTTTAACGATCCTACTGCTAAATCTTTGGAAGGGTTTAGTTAAGAGAGAGAATAAGATACACTCCTAGATGGAAAGCTATCATGAGTTGGAACCACATACATTTGCCAAGTCTCAATCGTGAGATTTTCCTTTTGATATATTAGTATACCAAGTAGGTTACAGTATCAGTTTGTTGTAACCAGCATATTCATGTACATGAAATCAGGATTATTGAGCCTATATATGGCACCTATATATAGGGGAAAAAATCAGGGCCGATGGTCCCCATGGGGCAGCTGTGGCACGTGTGTATATACAATTATCTAACATATATGACTGCGGCATAAATTTAGGAGGTTTGGAGAAAATACGCCTCTCTCGTGTGTTGGATAATTGCGCATGGATACATGTCGTCATAGGTGTCCATGGTTCATGGTTGTTCCATGAGGACAACCCCTGCTGATTTTTGACGAGTCTTTCCTCTCCCAATTAATTAACACGAAAAAACACCACCGAATGTCTTCGGCCCACCGCTCCACTGATATATTTTTCATGGTATAATCAGTGCAACAAAGAACTAGGCTGCAGTGTCGACCAATTTACCTTCCTCCTCGAACCCACATCATCCGTGTTGTTGTCCAGGAGAAATAAACTCAAGGAGCAAAACTTTCAGCTATGGCTAGCACAAGTCCTCACCACACACTACTATGAGTGTGATTTTTCCTCATGGTTTAATCGAATTTGTAGAGGCAGTTATCGCAACCGCCTTCATCTAATAAGGGCCTCCAAAATCTCGAGTTTCTAGTACTGGGTATATAACCACCACTCGAAATTGATTCTTAGAAGCTGGTCACACTTTTTTTTTGAGATTACACAGTACATGGTAGACGCTCACAACTCACACACTCTCACTCCTATGAATGCACGTACGCAAATCCTACCCTTATGAGCACCTTCGAAGACAGGGCTGCCAAATCCTCGAGAAAGATTGACGAAGTCACCACAGGTACCTCGTTGTTGACGGGTACGTCACCTACCACTGAAAGCACAAAGCCATTAAATCCTAGAATATTCGCTTTCATGAGGAGTCAAGCCCAAGATCTCAGGTGCTATTGAGGCCCTTGTAACCAATAGGCTATAAGCCCCTTTCGCAGCTGGCCACACTTTTTACTATCCCAAGAAATAAATTTTCTAGAGGCGTCTAGTAACGTGGCCCTCCTCTAAAATTATTTTTGGGTCCTAAAATTAGAAAAAAAGATCTCTTAATTTTTTGGAGAAGCCCAATAGGAACTATTGCAAGTCACAAGTCGGGCAATTTTTTGTGTGTATGGTTCCTATAATTTGAACGCGAAACCGGTTGCCTTGCGCGAGCCCCCTACCACCACACCACACGATCACTTTTAACCAAGTATATGAATGCTATCCTCAAGTAATGTGGCCTGAGCTTTGCCTCCTTGGTGCCCCCTCCACCAAAGTTTCACCCTTCTCATGAGCTCCTCCCGAGCTTGGTCTCCCCAAGGGTCCTCTGCTTGTTCTCCGACTTACCCGGAGGATCGATGCAAGAGTGAGCGCACGACATGGGAGCACCCTGCACTAGTAAACACATAAGCCTTAACCTGTGAATCCCCTCCCAAAAAACATACTTACCCCTTTTGGTGAATTTATTTGGTTGAACTGTAAGAAACCATTGATTGGAGCAATTAGTAGAGTAAAATTTTCAAAGCAAACTGTAATTGTTCAATTTCACTAAGGACGCATAAACCAAATAGTAATTATTTGAAATCTACGACAATAACAAATATAGATTGTTAAAACTTCTCCAACTTCTTCGCCTTTGCAAATGTGCCAACACCACCAAGTATACACCATCATGTGCAAGTGTGTTAGCATTTTCATAAATATTTTTCAAAGGATTAGTCGCTCAAATCACCACGCCACTCGATCCGAGCAACATCACAAAGTTAGATCACTCAAGTGGCACTAGATGACTGATACGACCGTCTATTCTAAACCCGGTCATAAACTTCTCTACACACCTATGACCGGTGAAATGAAATGCTCTACAAATATACCTTTGCCTTGCGCATTCCGTTCCATCTCCTCCAATGTTGATGCAACACATGCATCAACCTTGATCGACAAATGATATGATCCACTTCATATCATCACGTAACCTTGTTGGTTCATCAATCTTGACCTCACTTGCTTTTCACCGTTGTCTTCGTCCATTGGCCCCAAGTCTTGCTGAAAGCTCTAGTTTGGTTTTGGTGAATTGATGAAACCCTATGTGCTAACCTAGTTTATCAAGTGATCATGACATAGGTAGCACATTTCAAGTGGTGAAGCAAATGAAGATCATGACATGATGATGGTGATGCCATGGTGGTGAACAAGTGCTTGGACTTAAAAAGAAAAAAGAGAAAAACAAAAGGCTCAAGGCAAAGGTATAAATGATAGGAGCCATTTTGTTTTGGTGATTGAGACACTTAGCGAGTGTGATCAGTTTAGGATCAATAGCCATACTATTAAGAGGGCTGAAACTCGTATCGGAATGCGGTTATCAAAGTGCCACTAGATGCTCTAACTCATTGCATATGCATTTAGGATCTAGTAGAGTGCTAACACCCTTGAAAATGTTTGTGAAAATATGCTAACACATGTGCACAAGGTGATACACTTGGTGGTTGGCACATTTGAGCAAGGGTTAGGAACTTCACCGACAGAGTGTCCGCCCGTAGAGTGTGGACAGTCTGATGGTGCCACCGGCGCCCTAGACAGAAAAGACAGAGGTCACTGTAAGTGACCGGACGCTGGTCTCAGTAGGATCGGCGTGTCCGGTCAAGTGGAGCATGAAGACTCTGGCGTCGGTCGTCGACCGGACGCTGGGTCACTAAGTGACCGAACGATGACAGGGTGCATCCGGTCTAACTGACATGGCAGCGCACAGGGGAGTCGCCGTGTGACTGGACGCTGGGTGTGTCCGGTCGAGCATGACCGGACGTGTCCGGCCATGAAAAGTCGTCTCTGGATGCTTACTGGAAATGACCAGACGCTGGGGTTCAGCGTCCGGTCACTTTGAGCTGCTGCGTCCGGTCATCACTTGACCATTGAGATCGGGCGATCAATATTTGAAGAGAGGGGACACGTGGCACACATCGCGTGACCGGATGCTGAGGTCCAGCGTCCGGTCACCCCGTATTGTGCCCAGTGAAGGGGTACACTGGCTCTATTTCGTGGGGGCTTCCATTTAAGCCCCATGGCTGGCTCAAGCTCACTCTATTGGCCATTTGCATTAACATAGCAACCTTGTGAGCTTAGCTAAAGCCTTCCCACTCATCTCCATCATTGATTCATCATCTTTGTGAGATTGGGAGTGAATCCAAGTGTATTGCTTGAGTGTTTGCATCTAGAGGCACTTGGTGTTCGTGTTTCGCTGCGGGATTCGCTTGTTACTCTTGGTGGTTGCTGCCACCTAGACTGCTTGGAGCAACGAGGATCGTTGAGCGGAGGTTGGTGATTGTCTCCGGCTCCGATCGTGGTGATTGTGAGGGGTTCTTGACCTTTCCCCGACGGAGAGCCAAAAGGTACTCTAGTGGATTGCTTATGGCTTGTGTGATCCTCATCTTGTGTTGGTTGTGCAGCACCCTATTAAGGGTTTAGCGTGTGATGCCAATGAGCGCGTGAACCTCCAAGTGAGAGTATCGTCACAACGAGGAGTAGCTTGCCGACAAGCAAGTGAACCTCGGTAAAAAATCATTGTGTCATCATTTGATTCCGAGGTGATTAGTCTACATTGGTATTCATCCTTGTGATTGATTGGTTTACTCCTCGACATGGCGGTATAACTATCTTGCTCTCTCTTGACAATACCGCAAACTAGTTATAAAGCTCTTTAGTGTAGCTAGTTGTGAGAGCTTGTTAGTTTGGTTAGTGTGACTCTTTAGTTAGTCTTTGAGAGCACAGTAACTTAGTGTAGTGCCATAGCTATTGTGTGGCTAGAAACTATAAAAACTAGAATTGTGGTAGGTGGCTTGCATTTTTAGTAGGCTAGCGCAACACTTGCTTCGCCTCATAATTGTCTAACCAATTTATTAAGTGTTGTTGTAGACATTTTTAATAGGCTATTCACAACCCTCTAGCCATTTGGACCTTTCACTTGCTCAAGATTCACCGCCACGCGGTCCATTGCTCTAAAGCCTCCAACTTGCCCTTCACGCTTGTAACCGGTCCATCAAGCCAAGTCTTGTCTTGATCTTCTCCACCTTAGTCACATGACTCAATGTCAAGTATCATATGCAATGAGCTCCTTCATCACATGTGTGAGCCTTGCGATATATCCAAGCCATCTTCACTTCCATGGCATGTCTTGCTCACACAAGTGTACCTGTGGACTAATCACCATTGTATCTCACATAAACACTTATTAGTCCACCTAGGTTGTTGTCACAGAACCGACCAATTTATAAGAGCACAAGTACAAAAACAATCGCCGAAACGATCAAATTCTCGAACTTGAGCCCATATAAACCCGGTAGTCAACTGAAATCTCAAAGGATTTCAAACCAACTTGCATACAACCAAGATCACAGTAATTCAACATAACATATCGTACGGTACAACATTTCGCAGACGTTCGCAAATAGATTACATCATCACAGAGTCATCGTTATTACAAAACAAGTCTTGTAAAACATACGGAAGCAAATAGTTTAACTCACACACTCGAGTTCAAATACACATACTGGTTCGCTGATCACAGCCCTCAAAAGCATTCAGATAAGGGAACAGAGATCATGCCCATGATCTAGTCTTCATCACCACGGGTGGAGACAATACTTACGAAATCCCTGATATAGAAGGTCATCTGCAACAAGAGGGAATAAACCCCGAGTACGGGAATGTACTCAAATAGACTTACCCGCCGAAACCAAAATAATGACACCAAGGATTATGCATAGCTTAATGTAGTGGATCCGGTGACACTTTCTTTTTGCGAGAAAAGCATAAGTAATAATGATCAAATCTTAGCTTTGGACTAGTAGTGACTTTTTAGCCATTAACTCATCAACTATATTAGCACCTGTACTAAGCAATCATATTATTAGGGTGCAAACATTAATAACCATATCGGTATTCATTGTGGCAACCTTATCATCATCATCCATTTAACCATATCGTTAAATTAATTGAATCTACGTTGTTGCTGCTCACCAAGTTCTCACTATCCGGGAGAGACGGCGATTCAATCGATTCCTATCCAATTGGAGGGTATTCCTAAACACAAACCCGCTTCTCCCGTCAGTCGCAAACAAGTCACCTTTGGTACGATTCAGAGTCGCGAGTCCGATCGGATCGACATTCTCGTGAGAACCACTCTGTCAAGGTTGTTCGGGACTCTAACCCGCCTTGGACTTATGCCAATGGCTCTCCGCACATCCTTACTACCTCTAGAATGCCACCATCGCTGCGTCCCCCGGCCGAGTCGAGCTACTAGGCTTCATGCGGTCGGAACGACTTATCCGCCAGCTAAGTGTTAGGTCATGTTCAACATGACATGAGGACGTCAACGATCGGGGTCCTTAAACGACTTAGACGGAGTCACTATGTTCAAACCTACACAAGACTCCCGGTCTTAATTCATTAATCACATGGTTCTTTTCCACGATAGCAAATATAGCCAACCGTGATCCACCTCATCCTAAAGCTCGCAGTGACAGAAATCACCGACTTCTACCGCACTAAGCATGGCTAAGCATATAACCCGTTCTCGAACTTAAATAGGATTCCAAAGGCGATATCTGGACAAGGAAGGATATATAATGCAGCAATTGGTTCCAACCAATTCCTATACTTAATGCATCATCAACAATAAAAGGTACTCAAAGTATTTGTAAAAACATGGGAGGCTTAATATGCTCCGGGGCTGCCTTTCGAGAACGAGGAAGGCTGGTGGTCGTCGTGCACTCGGGCAAATCCTCATGGCATCGCTTCGCCGACTTCCTGCACCTCGGGTTCCTCCTCCTGGTTGGCTCCCTCGAACTCCAGCAGCATCACTCCCTCCGGCACACCTATTGCATGAATGCGCAAGATAAATATCATGGATGCACATGAACAAATGTCAGGGATGCTTGGGAAATGCACATGTTCGCTGTAGTTTGCATATTCCAACTTAAGCCCTATTCAAATCACTTTACTTACCAAGTTTATACAACCTAATGTATAATTGCTCATCCTCAGTTAATGACCTAGCACCTGCACCTAAGCATATTCTCAAGTTAGGCTAACCCCTAAATAATCAACGAGAACCTTGCAACAACATACACTCAAGCATTTGTATTTCAGCAAAATGAATACTATGTAGCGGTGCAGTAAACTAGCCATAACTAGAGATTTATTATTCCAAATGACATAAAACAAGACAATCTAGAAAGCTTATGAAATTGTCTACAATTCATTTTTATACCTCAAAGCATGATTCGACACTTTACCAAGTTGAATTTATAAATCAACAGAACCCTGTCCTCACAAGGCAGAGAGTAAGCAAAACTGGAACCTAACTTTAAACAGCTGTAGTTTCTAAACTACAGGGCCAAATGCCCTTAAATTTTGACAGGAGCTAGATACATAAGTTATCTATAACTCTTGTATTCATCACAATCACATAAAACCAAATTATCATGGGGACAATTCCAAAGTCCCCAGATCTGTCCAGAGGGACATGATGCAAACAAATAATTGTTACCTTATGATATAAACACTTAATTGGACAAAACCAACTTTACTGACATATCACATATATCACAAGAACACCATAAAGTAGGGTGTCCATCACCAAAACATTTCTTTTAATACCTTTCTTAATTTATTTAATTAATTAGGGGAAATAGTAAACGTATATGAAAACTGCCCCATTAATTCTACAAAAATTACAGTAGACACTACATGCTCTAAGTAGACTACCATAAAAATTTCACACCATTTGAGTAAGTATAACAACCTACACAAAAATGGTAAGGCAGAATGGCTTAAAATGGCATAATTAGGAAACCTTAGTGAAAAGTGTCAAGCAACAGATTTTCATATTTTTCCTTGCATCCTTAAGGTGCTAGGACACTCTCCAACAAATTTCATGGTCATTGGATTCATAGATAATTTACAAAAATTCACCCAAGTATCTACCAAAGATAAAAGGAAAATCTATAACTCAAAACTACACATGCAATGACTCTCAAATTTTAACCAGAGCTTCTACTAAGCAATACTAGCTTACCCACCAAATTTCACAATTTTGGATCACAAAACTCAAGTTATGATTTAAACAAGTTTGCATGCATTCAAAAACACTTTTCAAGTTCCTATTTAATTCACCCAAAATTTCTACATAATGTGCTCAAGATATATTTTTATTAAATACTAGACCTAACTGGGAATCTAACAAAATTGAAACCACCCAATTTGAATCTACAAAACAGGAGATACAAAATATCAAATCAGCATTCAAAACTGCATTTTTGAACTAGCCCTATGAACTACTGATAGCGACAAGCGGGACCGGTGTGTCACCGACCCCACCGGTCAAAGGACCACGAAAACAGGGAGGCGCTTCTGACGGCGCGGCACACAGCGCGAAGCTCACGTGCGCGGCTCCTCCGGCGAAATCAAGGACACCGCGTGACCTCCGTCTTTGAGGGGTTCGATTGGTGCTCTGAGCTAAGCGCCACGACCTAGCGTGAGGAGCTAGCCGCCGGTGATGGCGGCACGGCAAAGGCTCGGCGTGAGCTGCCGGCGACGACGGCAAGCCACGGCTGGCTCCACAGAGCTTCGGTACGAGCTCCACGGGCATGCGGGGAAACTCAAGGAAGCAAATATCGAGAATGAAATGGCTCCTAGCTAGCCCGACCACGGCGGCCTCAGCTCCGGCGAGGACGCTGTCATGGCGGCGGTGGTGGAAAACGGCACTGCCCTTACCGAGACCCAAACGGCGCGGCTAATAGGTGGAGGAGGTAGAGTAGTCTACGGCGGAGTCATTGTCGAGCTGGCAGTCGCGCTTTTGCGGTGGTGAGCGAGCGAGGCGACGATGGAGCTCGCTTGGCCACGGCGGAGCTGCTACTCTTTATTTGGCCGCTGGCCGCGAAATGGAGAAGCGAAAGAGGGCGAGGAGGAGTGAATGGATAGGCAGGCGGACGCGGCTGCTTTGATGTCGACCGCGGCCAGCGACGCCAGGCCAATCATGGCGCGTGGCAGCCATGCGGTGGCCAACTTCTGTTGCCGGTCGGCACTGTGCCGAATCTAAACTTCGCGTTTCAGCGTTCATCGAGTCCGACTGACAGGCAAAGTTTGGCACAGATTTACTCCTAAACCGAGGCGAGTTAGTGGAAGAAATGTTCATGAAAGTTGTAGCCCGTACTTCCATCTTCAATTTCTATTTAAGTACCAAGGACTAATTCCCAACGGATACAGAGTAAAATCGAGCCAAAGTCGGCTCCTTCAAACTGTAATTGCAATCAATACTTAAAAAAATTCTTAAGTGAAGAATCAGCCCTGATTTCTGGCTTGTGGGCCCAAATTGAACATGTTGTGCACATTTTCATGACTTGGCTTCTAAACAAAGTTTGTTCCTTATTAAATTTGCTACAACTTTTCTTTAGGTTGGTCAGACATGCAAACATCCTAAGCTACACTTTTTGAACAGTCAAACACAAGAGCTCTAGGGGTCCAAATTGGTCAACCCTGACTTGGAAACCTAATTAGGCAAAATGATCAACATGAACCTTGTTCCTAATGACATTCTAAGTGTAACTAAGTTACTTAGGAGGATTATTAGCCACACCACACATTGGTCACACCAAATCAAGCATCACATGTATTGAAATAATGAAAAACACATGAATTGTTACAATTGTTTCATAGTCATGTTTCACATGTTTCATGATCGTGTTGCATAGTACTACTACCTTGTTTCATTAAGTGAGTGGCACATGTTGCACTTAAATGTTGCACACTTTACATTTCATAAAAGAAACAATACACATGAAATATAACGATACGTTGCAATGTTTCAAAAACATGTTTCAGGCAACACAAGCTCATGAATGGATGAATGATGCTCATGTTTATGAAATGCAAGTGCAAATGTGGAAGCCAAACACCTGGGTGTTACAGTTGTCACTTAATTACCAAAACCAAATAAGTTCCTTTTCAGAGGGCCGTGTCGTGCCAAGGATCTTGACACGATGGGCTACATGGCCCGGCCCGTATTTTGGGCTGTGGTTGGGCCAGCATGGCACAAAAATGGCATGTAGACATTTCTACATCTACACAATGCAATTTTCTAGCATTTACTATACTATGCCCCTTCTTATTCTTGAATAGATTATGAAAATCATTAAAACTCTCATTAAAATAGTACACATCAGATATGTATATTTCCTATCACAAGTGGAAAAAGAAAACTAGCAGAGATGTTTTGAGGGCCATGCTTGAGCCGACACGACCCGAAGGCATGCTGCCGTGCTATGGGCTGAAGAAAAAGTTCACCTTACCATATCGGCATGGCCTATCATGCCTCCCATGCCTAGAAGGCCCAACTCGAAGTGGCACGAAGCACGAGAGGGCCGTGCCATGCCAGCATAGCCTGACCCAAGTCCCACCTCTAGTCTAGCGTACTGTTTCGCTTCGCTCATTTCCTTTCTCGCAACCCATCGCTATTACCGCTTGGCCCCGGCTCCTCCATCTACCATGCCTAGCCGACATCGTGTCTAGCCCATTGTGGCCCAGCCCCACCACCGGTGCTCAGCACCAGTGCCGAGCGCATCCCGTCCGTGGCACCACCAGCCCGCTTGGCACCACGCCTCCCTGGTGCTGGCTGCAGCCTGGCCTCTCCCGCCCGTCCCGGCACCAGCCACCCCACTACTACAGATTTGGACATCACTGCTGGCCTCATCACTACCGGATTTGTGAGAACCGGTAGTGATGTACCTTCACTGCCGGTTATGAGCTTGAAAATGAGAAAATGATTGGGGCCAGGCTAAAACCAGCAGTGAAGCACCACATCACCGCCGGTTTGTAGCTTGAACCGGCAGTGTTTTGGCGGCCACTTATCACTACCGGTTTAAGCCAAGAGCCGACAATGATTGGGATCTATCACTGTCGGTTCTAGCCAAGAACCGACGGTGATAAGCCTACAGCACAAAAAGGCTGCACCGTCCTCTTCTTCCTCCTCTCTTCCATCCTGAGAACAGAGGCGCGCGTTTGGGCCCTTCCCTCCACTATTGCGGCTACTCTTCACCATGAAGCTAGCGCTTGGATTTTGAAGAATGGCTTGATCTTTTTTCTTTAAGGTTAGTAACAAACATCCACTCCTTTGATTTTGTTGCTTAATTAGCTTCATTTTGATGGCTACATTGCTTGATTCTCATTCTAGTTCTTTCTCCATTCTAGAGAGCACTTTTCCAATTGGACATTTGTGTAAGGCTCAAATTGTGGTGAATCCATCATCCAAAAGGTTGTTGTCTATGAACACATTTAAATTCCTAGCTAATTATTCCATGGTGGTCAAGATCATCATTGTTAGTATGTGATTCTATAATTAGTTCTTAGAAGTAGAGTAGAATAGTTGTTCTTCATTATTGTGCAATAATTGTATTTTACTATGATTTTCAATTTACAGGGCCGGGGCTAACAATTTCAATTTTCTAATAATTAGTGTACAATAATGTTTTCCAAAAATGGTACTTTCGAGCTACAATTATTGTTCATGAAGCTCGATTTCTTATTAATTCTTTGTAATTACTGTCTCAGTATTTTTTTGTGCAAAGATGGATCGAGAGTGGATGCATCTGTCCCGAACGGACAAGCAGTACATGTATGGCGTCATCCAGTTTATCACCGATGCCAAAGCCCATGCTGGGAATGGGAACCCTATCTTCTGCCCATGCAAAGATTGCAAGAATCAAAGAAACTTTCGTCAAATTGAGTCTATACGATCGCACTTGATTACCAGGGGGTTCATGCCAAACTACACGATATGGACTATGCATGGCGAGGTTGGTGTGAATGTTCTACAGGAAAACGATGATGATATGGACATGCCTGACGTAGCCATCCACGATGCTGACGAGGAACCCGGTGTCAACACGGAACCTATGGCCACAGTTAATAATGTATTTAGGAACACGCTAGCTGATGACACCGAGGATAACGATGACATTTTTCATCTGCTACGTAATGTAGAGACCGGATGTCTTAGTGAAAGATAGCTGAGAAAGCTAGAGAAAATGAGACAAGATGGCAAAACACCATTATATAGAAATTGTCCAATGAACAAACTGGAAGCCGACATCATGCTGTTAGAGTTCAAATTGACAAATGGATTGAGCGATAAAGGCTTCGATCTGTTGTTAGGTATAATAAGGAAAATGCTCCAAGAAAAAACCAGTTGCCAGAAAAGACATACTTGGCCAAGCAAATGATCTGCCCCATCGGCCTCGAGGTTGAAAAAATCCACGCGTGTTCCAATGATTGCATATTGTACCGTGGAGAAAAATACAAAGACTTGGACAAGTGCCCCAAGTGTGAAGCTCCACGGTACAAGAAAGGACCGTCAGATGAGGGTACCAAGACTAGAGGAGGTCCCATAAAGGTCGTTTGGTATTTCCCTATAGCTCCTCGAGTACGTAGGTTGTTTGCATGTGGAAAGTTAGCCAAGCTATTGCACTGGCATGGTGAAGAGCGTAAGAAAGATACAATGATGAGGCACCCCACCGATGGGCATGACTAGAGAACTATCAATACTATGTTCTATAAGGACATCGGTGGAGAGGTAAGGCACCTTTGGTTTGCTTTGAGCACAGATGGGATGAATCCTTTTGACCAGGTTAGAAGCAATTATAGCACCTGGCCAGTGACGCTCTATATATACAACCTTTCACCTTGGGTCTGTATGAAGCGGTCGTACATCTAGATGCCACTACTGATCTAAGGGCCAAAACAACCTGGGAATGACATTGATGTGTTTCTAGAACCAGTGATTGATGAACTAGTGGAGATGTTTGAAAAGGGTGTGCCGGATGTTTAGGACGAGTACAAAAAAGAACATGTCGCAATCAAGGGAGTACTTTTTGCTACAATCACCGACCTGCCAGTCGAGGTTAGTTGTCTGGAGAGAAGACAAAATGCTATATTGGAT